>JANJXV010000010.1:2832500-2847500 GCA_024803745.1 Megascapheus bottae | reverse complement strand
CCTAACCCTAACCCTAATTCTAAAACCCTAACCCTACCCCTACCCTACCCTAACCCGAACCCTAAACCTAACCCTAACCCTAAACCTACCCCTAACCCTAAACCTAACCCCAACCCTAACCCTACCCCTAACCATAACCCTAACCCTAACCCTAACCCTAACTCTACTCCTAACCCTAACCCTAACCCTACACCTACCCCTATCCCTAACCCTATCCCTGATCCTAAAATCCTAACCCCACCCCTACCCCTACCCCTACCCCTACCCCTAACCCTAAAACTACCCCCAACCCTAAACTTAACCTCAACCCTAACCCTACCCCTACCCCTAACCCTAACCCTAAATGAAACCCTAACCCTACTCCTACCCCTACCCCTACCCCTAACCCTAACCCTAATGCTACCCCTAACCCTACCTCTAACCCTACACCTAACCCTAACCCTAACCCTAAACCTAAACATACCCCTAAAGTAACCCTACCCCTACCCCTACCCCTACCCCTACCCCTAACCCTAACCCTACCCTAACCCTAACCCTAAGTGTAACCCTAACCCTAACCGTAACTATAACCCTACCCCTACACCTAACCCTACCCCTAACACTAACCCTAAACCTAACCGTACCCGTAACCCTAAACCTAACCCTAACCATAACCCTAAACCTAACCCTACCCCTACCCCTATGCCTGACCCTAACCCTAAACCTAACCCTAGCCCTAGCCCTAACCCTATCCCTAACCCTAAACCTAAACCTACCCCTACCCCTACCCCTAACCCTAACCCTAACCTTAACACTAATCCTAAACCTAACCCTACCACTAACCCTAAACCTCACCCTAACCATAACCCTAAACCTAACCCTACCCCTACCCCTATGCCTGACCCCAACCCTAAACCTAACCCTAGCCCTAGCCCTAACCCTATCCCTAACCCTAAACCTAAACCTACCCCTAACCCTAACCCTACCCCTAACCCTAGCCTAACCCTAACCCTACCCCTAACCCGAACCCTATCCCTAACCCTAACCCTAACTCTAACCCTACCCCTAAATGTAACCCTAACCCTACCACTACACCTAACCCTACCCCTAACACTAACCCTAACCCTAACCCTACCCCTACCCCTACCCCTAACCCTAACCCTAACCATAACCCTAAACCTACCCCTACCCCTATCCCTAACCCTAACCCTAATCCAAAACCTAACCCTAGCCCTAGCCCTAACCCTAACCATAACCATAATCCTAACCCTAACCCTACCCTAATCCTAACCCTAACCCTAACCCTAACCCTAACCCTACCCCTGACCCTAACCCTAACCCTAACTCTATCCCTAACCCTAATCCTAACCCTAACCCTAATGCTACCCTACCCCTACCCCTACCCCTACTCCTACCCCTAACCCTAACCCTACCCCTGACCCTAACCCTAACTCTATCCCTAAACCTAATCCTATCCCTAACCCTAATGCTACCCCTACCCCTACCCCTACCCCGAACCCTACCCCTAAACCTAACCTAACCCTACCCCTAAACCTAACCCCAACCCTAACACTAACCGTTACCTTAACCCTACCCCTACCTTTACCCCTACCCCTAACCCTACCCCTACCCCTAACCCTAACCCTACCCTTAACTTTAACCTTAACCCTGAACCTAACCCTACCCCTAAACTTAACCCTACCCCTAACAGTAACTCTGCCCCAAACCCTAACCCTAACCCTACCCCTACCCCTAACCCTAACCCTAATCCTAAAACCCTACCCCTACCCCTAACCCTACCCCTAATCCTAACCCTAACCATAACCTTAAAACCCTAACACTAATCCTAACCCTAACCCTAACCCTAACCCTAACCCTAGCCCTAACCCGAACCCTAAACCTAACCCTATCCCTAGCCCTAGCCCTAACCCTAACCTTAACCTTAGCCTTAACAGTAACTCTACCCCTAATCCTAACCCTAACCCTACCCATACCACTAACCCTAACCCTAACCCTAATTCTACAACCCTAACCAGACCCCTACCCCTACCCCTACCCCTAACCCTAACCCTAAACCTACCCCTAACCCTAAACCTAACCCCAACCCTAACCCTACCCCTAACCATAACCATAACCCTAACCCTAACCCTAACTCTACCCCTAACCCTAACCCTAACCCTACACCTACCCCTAACCCTAACCCTATCCCTAATTCTAAAATCCTAACCCTACCCCTACCCCTACTCCTACCCCTAACCCTAACCCTAAAACTACCCCAACCTTAAACTTAACCTCAACCCTAACCCTACCCCTACCCCAACACCTAAGCCTAACCCTAACCCAAACCCTAACCCTACCCCTACCCCTACCCCTAACCCTAACCCTAACGCTACCCCTAACCCTACCTCTAACCCTACACCTAACCCTAACCCTAACCCTTACCCTAAACCTACCCCTAAAACTAACCCTACCCCTAACCCTACCCCTAACCCTACCCCTAACCCTAACGCTACCCCTAACCCTAACCTTAACTGTAACCCTAACCCTAACCGTAACTCTAACCCTACCCCTACACCTAACCCTAGCCCTAACACTAACCCTAAACCTAACTCTACCCCTAACCCTAAACTTAACCCTAACCATAGCCCTAAACCTAACCCTACCCCTACACCTATGCCTGACCCTAACCCTAAACCTAACCCTAGCCCTAGCCCTAACGCTATCCCTAACCCTAAACCTAAACCTACCCCTAACCCTAACCCTACCCCTAACCCTAACCTAACCCTAACCCTACCCCTACCCCTAACCCTATCCCTAACCCTAACCCTAACTCTAAACCTACCCCTAACTGTAACCCTAACCCTACCCCTACACCTAACCCTACCTCTAACACTAACCATAACCCTAACCCTACCCCTAACCCTAACCCTAACCATAACCCTAAACCTACCCCTACCCCTATCCCTAACCCTAACCCTAATCCTAAACCTAACCCTAGCCCTAGCCCTAACTCTAACCCTAACCCTAATCCTAACCCTAACCCTACCCTAATCCTAACCCTAACCCTAACCTTAACCCTAGCCCTACCCCTGACCCTAACCCTAACCCTAACTCTATCCCTAAACCTAATCCTACCCCTAACCCTAATGCTACCCCTACCCCTACCCCTACCCCTACCCCTAACCCTACCCCTAAACCTAACCTAACCCTACACCTAACCCTAACCCCAACCCTAACACTAACCCTTACCCTAACCCTACCCCTACCTTTACCCCTACCCCTAACCCTACCCCTACCCCTAACCCTAACCCTATCCTTAACTTTAACCTTAACCCTAAACCTAACCCTACCCCTAAACCTAACCCAACCCTAACAGTAACTCTGCCCCTAACCCTAACTCTACCCCTACCCCTAACCCTATTCCTAAAACTCTACCCCTACCCCTAACCCTACCCCTAACACTAACCCTAACCCTAAAACCCTAACACTAATCCTAACCCTAACCCTAACCCGAACCCTAGCCCTAGCCCTAACCCTAACCCTAACCCTGCCCCTACCCCTATCCCTAACTCTACCCTTAACTTTAACCTTAACCCTAAACCTAACCCTACCCCTAAATCTAACCCTATCACTAACAGTAACTCTGCCCCTAACCCTAACCCTAACCCTACCCCTAACCATAACCCTAACCCTAACCATAACCCTACCCCTAACCCTACCCCTAACCATAACCTTAACCCTAACCCTACCCCTAGCCCTAACCCTAACCATAACCCTACCCCTAACCCTATCCTACTCCTAACCCTACCCCTACACCTAACCCTAACCCTAAACCTAACCATAACCCTAAACCTACCCCTAACCCTAAACCTAACCCCAACCCTAACCCTAACCATAACCATAACCCTAACCCTAACCCTAACCCTAACTCTACCCCTACCCCTAACACTAACCCTACCACTACCCCTAACCCTAACCCTATCCCTAATCCTAAAACCCTAACCCTACCCCTACCCCTACCCCTAAACCTACCCCTAACCCTAAACCTAACCCCAATCCTAACCTTACCCCTAACCCTAAACCTAACCCTAACCCTAACCCAAACCCTATCCCTACTCCTACCCCTAACACTAACCCTAACCCTAACCCTACCCCTAACCCTTCCCCTAACCCTAACCATAACCCTAAACCTACCGCTAACCCTAACCCTAACCCTAACCCTAAACCTAACCCTAGCCCTAGCACTAATGCTAACCCTAACCCTAATCCTAACCCTAACCCTACCCCTAACCCTAACCCTAAACCTAACTCTATCCCTAACCCTAATCCTAACCCTAACCTTAACCCTACACCTACCCCTACCCCTACCCCTACCCCTAACCCTACCCCTAAACCTAACCTAACCCTACCCCTAACCCTAACCCCAACCCTAACACTAACCCTTACCCTAACCATACCCCTACCCTTACCCCTACACCTACCCCTAACCCTACCCCTACACCTATCCCTAACTCTACCCTTAACTTTAACCTTAACCCTAAACCTAACCCTACCCCTAAACCTAACCCTACCCCTAACAGTAACTCTGCCCCTAACCCTAACCCTAACCTTACCCCTAACCATAACCCTAACCCTAACCATAACCCTACCCCTACCCCTACCCCTAACCATAACCTTAACCCTAACCCTACCCCTAGCCCTAACCCTAACCATAACCCTACCCCTAACCCTATCCTACTCCTAAACCTACCCCTACACCTAACCCTAACCCTACCCCTACCCCTAACCCTAACCCTAACACTAACCCTACTCCTAACCCTACCCCTACCCCTAAACCTAACCCTAACCCTACCCCTAAACCTAACCCTAACCCTAACCCTAACACTACCCCTAACCCTACCTCTAACCCTAACCCTAACCCTACCTCTAAACCTAAGCCTAACCCTAACCCTACCCCTACCCCTAACCCTAACCATAACCCTAACCCTACCCCTAACCCTAACCCTAGCCCTAGCCCCAACCCTAACCCTAAACCTAACCCTAGCCGTAGCCCTAACCCTAACCCTAACCCTAGCCCTCGCCCTAGCCCTATCCCTAAACCTACCCCTACCCCTAACCCTAACTCTAATCTTAACCTTACCCCTACCCCTACCCCTACCCCTAAACCTAATGCAAACCCTAACCCAAACCCTAGCCCTAACCCTAACCCTAACCCTACCCCTAACCCTTCCCCCAAACCTAATCCTAACCCTAACCCTAACCCTAACCCTAGCCCTAGCCCTAAACCTAACCCTAACCCTAGCCCTAGCCGTAACTCTATCCCTAACTCTCACCCTATCCCTATCCCTAGCCCTAACCCTAATACTAACCCTAGCCTTAGCCCTAACATTAACCCTAACCCTAACACTAACCCTAACCCTACCCCTAACCCTAGCCCTAGCCCCAACCCCAACCCTAACCCTAACCCTAGCCCTAACCCAAACCCTAAACCTAACCTGCACGCTAGCCCTAACCCTAACCCTCACGCTAATCCTCACCCTAACTCTAACTATCACACTAAACCTCACCCTAACTCTAACCCTCACTCCAACCCTAACCCTCAACCTAACCCTCACCCTAACCGTAACCCTAAACCTAACCCTCACCCAAACCCTAAACCTAAAACTAAACATAACCCTAACTCTCACCCTCCCCTTCACCCTATCCCTAACCATAACACTATCCCTCACCCTCACCAACACCCTCACCACCTACCTAACCTTAACCAACACACTCACCTTCACCCTAACCCTAACCCTAACCCTAACACTAAACCTCACCCTCACTCTAACCCTCACCCTAAACCCAAACCTGAACCTAGCCCTAACCCTAACGCAAACCCTAAACCTAGCCCTAGCATTAACCCTATACGTAACCCTAACCCAAACACAAATCCTAACCCTAACCCTAACCCTACACCTAGACCTAACTCTACACCTAGACCTAACCCTAACCATAAACCTAACCCTACCCTAAACCTAATGCTAACCCTAATCTTAACCCTAACCCTAAACCTAAACCTAAGGGTCCCTAATCCTACCCTAACCCTAACCATAACCCTAACTCTAAAGCTCACCCTAACCCTAACCCTAATCCTAACCCTAACCCTCACCTTCTCCCTCACTCTAACCCTTGCCCTCACGCTAACAGTAAACCTAACCCTAACAGTAACGCTACCCCAAACTCTAAACCTATACATAACCCTAAGCCTATCCCTCCCTCTCCACCTCCCCATCACCCTAACCCTCACCTCACCATCACCCTAACCCTAACCCTAAAACTAAACCTCACCCTAACCCTAACCCTCATGCCAACCCTAACCCTAACCCTAACCCTAACAATAAACGGCATCCTAACCCTCACCCTCACCCTAACCCTAACCCTAATTGTAACCCTAACCATAACTCTCCTAAACCTAACCCTAAGTCTAAGTCTAACCCTGACCCTCACCCTAAACCTCACCCTCACGCTAATCCTAACCCTAACCCTAACTCAAACCCTAACCCTAATCCTAACCTTAATCCACACCATAATCCTCTCCCTCACCCTAAACCTAACCCAAAACCTAACCCTAACTCTAACCTATACCATCATCCTCAACATAACCTTAACCCTAACCATAACCCTAACCCTAACCCTAAGCGAAACCTTAACCCTAACACTAACCCTAACCCTAGCCCTCACCCTAAAGCTAACCAACTCTCACCCTAACTCTAACCCTCACCCTAACCCTAACCCTAACCCGCACCCTAACTCTCACCCTAACTCTAACAATCAACCTAAATCTCACCGTAACCCTAACCCTCAACCTAACCCTAACCAAAACCCTAACCCTCAACCTAACACTCACCCTAACACTAACCCTAACTCTAATCCTAAACCTAACCCTCACGGTAATCCTAACCCTAACCCTAACCATAAACATAACCCAAACCCTACCCCAACCTTAACCCTAACCGTAAGCCTCACTCTCACGCTAAACCTAACCCTAACCCTTAACCTAACCCTCACCCTCACCCTCACCCTTATCCTAACCCTAACCCTAACCCAAACCCTAAACCTAACCCTAGCCCAAACCCTATGAATAACCCTAACCCTAACCTTAACCCTAACGCTATCCCTAACCTTAACCCTAACCCTAAACCTAACTCTAAGTGTCCCTAACCCTAAACCTAAAGTAACCCAAACCCTCACCCTAACCCTCACTCTAGTCCTCAACCTAACCCTAACCCTAGCCCAGCCCTAAACCTCACCCTCACACACACCCTAATCCTAACCCTAACCCTAAACCTCACCCTCACCCTCAACCTAACCCTAACCCTAACCCTAACCCTAACCCTCACCCCTCACCCTATCTCTAACCCTCACTCTCACCCTCACCCTAACCCTAACCCTAACACTAAACCTTACCCTTACCCTCACCCTCACCCTAACCCTAACCCTAATCTCACCGAACCCTCACCCTATACCTAACCCTAACCCTAACCCTCACACTAAACCTAACCCTAACCTTCAACCTAACCCTCACACTCATCCTTACCCTAACTGACACCCTCACCCTCTCCCTCAACCTAACCCTAACCCTAACCCTAACTAAAAAAACTCACCCTAATTCTCACCCTCACCCTAACTCTAATCCTAACCCTCACCCTAACACTGAACCAAAACCTCACCTTCACCGTCACCCTCACCTAAACCCTAACCCTCACCCTCACCCTCACCCTCACCTTAACACTAACACTAACACTAACCCAAACCCTATACCTAAACCTAATCCTAACCCTCACTCTCACACTAACCCTGACACTCAACCTCACCCTCACAGTAACCCTATCCCTCACCCTCACCCTAACCCTAAACCTAACCCTAAGCCAAACCCTAAACATAACTACTAACTGCTAACACTAACCCTAACCCTAACCCTAACCCTAGGGGTCCCTAACCCTAAAACTTATCCTAACCCTAAACCTAACCCTAGTCCTAGCCCCAACCCTAACCATAAACATAACCCTAACTCTAACCCTAACCCTAAACCTAACGCTAACCCTAACCTTCACCCTATCCTTAAGTGTAACTAACCCTATTTCGAACCCTCACCCTCACCCTAACCCTAACCCTAACCCTAACCCTCACCCTCACCCTATCCCTCACCCTAACTCTAACCCTAACCCTAAACCTAACCGTAACGATAACACTCAACCTCACCCTAACCCTCACTCTCACTCTCACCCTAACCCTAACCCTAACCCTAAGCCTAATCCTAACCCTAACACTCACCCTAATCCTCATCCTCATCCTCACCCTAACCCTAACCCTAAAACTCACCCTCACCCTCACCCTAATCCTACTCCTAACCCTAACCCTAACCCTAGCCGAAACGCTAACAATAATCCTCACTCTCACCCTCACCTTCACTCTCACCTTAACCCTAACCCTAATTCTAGCACTCACCCTAAACGTAACCAACTCTCACCCTAACCCTAACCCTTACCCTAACCATAAGGCTAACCCTAACCCTAACCCTCACTCTAACCCTCACTTTAACACTAACCGTAACCTTACCCCAAACCCTAACCCTAATCCTAAACCTAACCGTCACCCTCACCCTCAGCCTCACCCTGACCATCACCCAAACCCTGACACTAACCCCAACCCTAACCCTAACCCTTACCCAAAACCTAACCCTAACCCTAACCCTAACCCTAACCTAAACCATTACCGTAACCCTAACCCTAACCCTAAACCTAAACCTCATCCTAACCCTAACTCTCACCTTAACTCTCAACCTAACCCTAACCCTAACCTTAAAACTAAAACTAACCCTAACCCTAACCGACATGGTAAAACTCCCCCTAACCCTCACACTAACTCTAAACCTAACCCTCACCCTAAACCTCATCCTAACCCTAACCCTAACCCTTACCCTACCCTAACCCTCAATCTCACCCTAACCCTAACCCTAATCCTTAACCTCACCCTAACCTTCATCTTAACCCTAACCCTAACCTTAACCCTAACCCTAACACTCACCCTAACGCTCACACTAACCCTCACCCTAAACCTAACCCTAACCCTAAACGTAACCCTCATCCTCACCCTAAACCTAACCCTAACCCTAAACCTCACCCTAACCCTAACTCTAACCCTAACACTCACGCTAACCCTATCACCCTAAACCTCACCCTAACCCTCACCATCACATTTATACTAACCCTCACCCTCACTCTCACTCTAACGCTAACCCTAACCCTCACCCTCACCCTAACTCTAAACCTAACACTATCCCTCACACTCACACTCACCCTCACACTCCACCTAACCCTAACCATCACCTTCACCCTCACCCTAACCCTAAAACTAAACCTCACTCTCACCCTAACCCTCACCCTAAACCTAACCTTCACCCTCACCCTCACCCTAAAACTAATCCTTAACCTTAAACCTAACCCTAACCCTAACGCTAAACCTTACCCTAACCCTAAACCAAACACTAAACCTAGCCCTCGACCTAACCCAATACATAACCTTAACTCTAACCCTAAACCTAATCCTCCTAATCCTAAACATACCCCTAACCCTAACCCTAAACTTCACCATAAACCTAACCCTAACCCTCACCCTAACCCTAACCCTAGCCCTAACCCTATACATAACCCTAACTCTAATCCTAACCCTAACCCTAAACCTAACCTTCACTGTAACCCTAACCCTAACCCTTACACTCACCCTAACCCACACCCTAACCCGAACCCTAACCCTAACCCTTGCCCTAACCCTAACTATCACCCTAAACCTCACCCTAACCTTAACCCGCACACTAACCCTAACCCTAACCCTCACGCTAACACTCACCCTAACTCTATCACACTAAACCTCACCCTAACTCTAAACCTCACACCAACCCTAACCCTCAACCTAACTCTTACCCTAACCGTAACCCTAAACCTAACCCTCACCCAAACCCTAAACCTAAAACTAAACATAACCCTAACCCTAACCCTCACCCTCACCCTACCCCTAACCATAACACTATCCCCCACCCTCACCGACACCCTCACAATCCACCTAACCCTAACCAACACACTCACCCTCACCCTCACCCTAACCCTAACCCTAAAACTAAACCTCACCCTCACTGTAACCCTCACCCTAAACCCAAACCTAAACCTAGCCCTAACCCTAACCCAAACCCTAAACATTGCCCTAGACTTAACCCTATACGTAACCCTAACCCAAACACAAATCCTAACCCTAACCCAACACCTAGATCTAACCCTAACCATAAACCTAACCCTACCCTAAACCTAATGCTAACCCTAACCTTAACTCTAACCCTAAACCTAACCCTAAGGGTGCCTAATCCTAACCCTAACCCTAACCATAACCCTAGCCCTAAAGCTCACCCTAACCCTCACCTTCTCCCTCACTCTAACCCTCGCCCTCACGCTAACACTAAACCTAACCCTAACAGTAATGCTACCCCAAACTCTAAACCTATACATAACCTTAACCCTATCCCTCCCCCTCATCCTAACCCTCACCTCACCATCACCCTAAACCTCACCCTAAAACTAAACCTCACCCTTACCCTAACTGACACCCTCACCCTCTCCCTCAACCTAACCCTAACCCTAACCCAAAAAACTCACCCTAATTCTCACCTTCACCCTAACCTTAATCCTAACCCTCACCCTAACACTGAACCAAAACCTCACCTTCACCTAAATCATAACCCTAACCCTCACCCTCAGCCTCACCCTCACCCTCACCTTAACACTAACACTAACCCAAACCCTATACCTAAAAATAATCCTAACCCTCACTCTCACACTAACCCTGAACCTCAACCTCGCCATCACAGTAACCCTATCCCTCACCCTCACCCTAACCCTAAACCTAACCCTAAGCCAAACCCTAAACATAACTACTAACTGCTAACACTAACCCTAACCCTAACCCTAGGGGTCCCTAACCATAAAACTTATCCTAACCCTAAACCTAACCCTAGTCCTAGCCCCAACCCTAACCATAAACATAACCTTAACCCTAACCCTAAACCTAACGCTAACCCTAAACTTAACCCTATCCTTCAGTGTAACTGACCCTCATCCTCACCCTAACCCTAACCCTCACCCTCACCCTCATCCTATCCCTCATGACCACGCATACACAGAACAACTCTTAGTAGATGGAGCTATATGAGTGCTACTACTCTCTCGGTTGTACTGGATGAAGCACCATGCAGAAATAAAAGCAGGTACACTGAAGTTGAACAAGGAAGGTTAGAATATCCCGATGAGACAAGAGGGTCCTCAGAAGAAAGAGCAATGTCGTAGGAGGTTCAACCGCAAAATACAGTATCCATTACACAGGATGAAATCTTCCAAGAAGTAAAACCAGATGCATTTAAGTTGCTTGTGGGAAGCATAAACGACCACGTTAACCGAACAACTCCTAGCAGATAGAGCCATGTCGTTGTGGGAGTGGACTGTTCGTTGTACGTGCTCAGACACCACGACGAATTAAAAGCAGGTACACTGAATTTGAAAGAGGAAGAATAAAATACCCCGCTTAGACAAGAAAGTTCTTAGCAGAAAGAGCAATGCCGTAGGGAGTGCAACAGCAAAATCCAGTATCCATGACACTCTGTGAAAACCTCCAGGAAGTGAAACGAGATACATTGAAGTTACTTGTGGTAGAAGAAATGACCAGGTTTACACAGAACAAATCATACTAGATAGAGCAATGTCAATGGTAGTTCAGTCTCCGTTGTACAAGATGAAGCACCACGCTGAAATAAAAGCAGATACACTGAAGGTGCACGGGGGAAAATACAATTCCCCGCTTATATAAAAACGATCTTAGCAGATCGAACTATGCCGTAGGAAGCTCAATGGCAAAATCCAGTATCAATTACACTGGATGAAATCCTCAAAGAAGTAACACAAGATACATTGAATTGGCTTGTGGTCAAGAAATGACCACGTTCAAAAGAACAACTCCTGACCACGCATACACAGAACAACTCTTAGTAGATAGAGCTATATGAGTGCTACTACTATCTTGGTTGTACTTGATGAAGCACCACACAGAAATAAAAGCAGGTACACTGAAGTTGAACGAGGAAGTATAAAATAACCCGATTAGACAACAGGGTCCTCGGCAGAAAGAGCAATGCCGTAGGAGGTTCAGCGGCAAAATACAGTATCCATTACACTGGATGAAATCCTCCAAGAAGTAAAAGCAAACACCTTGAAGCTGCTTAGGGGACAATGAACTACCACGTTAACCGAACAACTCCTAGCAGATAGAGCACTGCCGGAGGCAGTAGAGTCCCCATTGTACTTGCTCAGAGACCACGCAGAAATTAAAGCAGGTACACTGAAGTTGAACGAGGAAGAAGAAAATACCCCGCTTACACAAGAAGTTTCCTAGCAGAAAGAACAATGCCGTATTGACTGTACCGGCAAAATCTAGTGTCCATGACACTCTATGAAAACATCCAGGAAGTGAAATGAGATACATTGAAGTTACTTGTGGTAGAAGAAATGACCAGGTTTACGCAGAACAAATCATACTAGATAGAGCATTGTCAATGGTAGTTCGGTCTCCGTTGTACAAGATGAAGCACCACGCTGAAAAAAAAGCAGATACACTGAAGGTGCAGGGGGGAAAATAAAATTATCCGCTTATATAAAAACGATCTTAGCAGATCGAACTATGCCATAGGAAGTTCAACGGCAAAATCCAGTATCAATTACACTGGATGAAATCCTCGAAGAAGTAACACAAGATACATTGAAGTTGCCTCTGGTCAAAGAAATGACCACGTTCAAAAGAACAACTCTAGGAGATTGAGCAATCTCGGTGGAAGTACAGTCTCCCTTGTACCTGCTCCGAGACCACGACGAAATAAAAGCTGGTGCACTGAATTTGAACGAGGAAGCATATAATTCCCCACTTAGCAAATAGGTTCTTAGCAGAAAGAGCAATGCTGTAGAAATTTGAACGGCAAATCCAGTAAACATTACACTGGATGAAAACGTCCAAGAACTAAAACCAGATACATTGAAGTTGCTTGTGGTAGAAGAAATGACCATGCATACACAGAACAGCTCTTAGTAGATAGAGCTATATGAGTGGTAGGACTGTCTCGGTTGTACTGGATGAAGCACCACGCAGAAATAAAAGCAGGTACACTGAAGTTCAACGAGGAAGTATAAAATAACCCGATTAGACAACAGGGTACTCGGCAGAAAGAGCAATGCCATAGGAGGTTCAACGGCAAAATACAGTATCCATTACACTGGACGAAATCCTCCAAGAAGTAAAACCAGATACGTTTAAGTTGCTTGTGGAAAGCATAAACGACCACGTTAACCGAACAGCTAGCAGATAGAGCCATGTCGTTGTGGGAGTGGACTGTTCGTTGTACGTGCTCAGACACCACGACGACTTAAAAGCAGGTACACTGAATTTGAAAGAGGAAGAATAAAATACCCCGCCTAGACAAGAAGGTTCTTAGCAAAAAGAGCAATGCCGTACTGAGTGCACCGGCAAAATCCAGCATCCATGACACTCTATGAAAACCTCCAGGAGTGAAACGAGATACATTGAAGTTACTTGTGGTAGAAGAAATGACCAGGTTTACACAGAACAAATCATACTAGATAGAGTAATAACAATGGTAGTTCAGTCTCCGTTGTACTTGATGAAGCACCACGCTGAAATAAAAGCAGATACACTGAAGGTGCAGGGGGGAAAATACAATTCCCCGCTTATATAAAAACGATCTTAGCAGATCGAACTAAGCCATAGGAAGCTCAATGGCAAAATCCAGTATCAATTACACTGGATGAAATCCTCAAAGAAGTAACACAAGATACATTGAATTGGCTTGTGGTCAAAGAAATGACCACGTTCAAAAGAACAACTCCTGACCACACATACACAGAACAACTCTTAGTAGATAGAGCAATATGAGTGTTACTACTATCTCGGTTGTACTGGATGAAGCACCACGCAGAAATAAAAGCAGGTACACTGAAGTTGAATGAGGAAGTATAAAATAACCCGAATAAACAACAGGGTCCTCGGCAGAAAGAGCAATGCCGTAGGAGGTTCAGCGGCAAAATACAGTATCCATTACACTGGATGAAATCCTCCAAGAAGTAAAAGCAGACACCTTGAAGCTGCTTATGGGACAATGAACGTCCACGTTAACCGAACAACTCCTTAGGGTTAGGGTTATGGTTAGTGTTAGGGTTAGGCGTAGGGTTAGGGTTAGGGTTAGATTTAGGGTTAGGGGTAGGCTTAGAGGTAGAGTTAGGGTTCGGGGTATGGTTGGGGTTAGGGGTAGGGCTAGGGTTTGGGTTAGGGTTAGCGTTAGGATTCGGGGTAGGATTAGGTTTAGGTTTATGGATATGGTTAGGGTTTGGGTTAGGGTTAGGGTTAGTGGTAGGGGTAGGGGTAGGGTTAGGATTAGGGTTAGGGTTAGGGTTAGGAATAGGGTTGGGGTTAGGGGTAGGGTTAGGGTTATGGTTATGGTTAGGGTTAGGGTTAGGGTTAGCGTTAGGGGAATGGTTAGGGTTAGGGTTAGGGGTAGCATTAGGGTTAGGGTTAGGGTTGGGGGAAGGTTAGGGTTAGGGTTAGCGTTAGGGGAATGGTTAGGGTTAGGGTTACGGTTAGGGGTAGGGTTAGGGTTAGGATTAGGGTTAGGGGTAGCGTTAGGGTGAGGGTTAGGTTTAGGGTTAGGGTTAGGTGTAGGGTTAGGGAAAGGTTTAGGGTTAGGGTTAGGGGTAGGGGTAAGGTTTGGGTTAGGTTTAGGGGTAGGGTTAGGGTTAGGGTTAGGGGTAGGGTTAGGGTTAGGATTAGGGGTAAGGTTAGGGGTAGGGTTAGGGGTAGGGTTAGGGGTAGGGGTAGGGTAAGGGTTAGGGTTAGGGTTAGGGTTAGGGGTAGAGTTAGGGCTAGAGCTAGAGTTAG
>JANJXV010000010.1:2815000-2817500 GCA_024803745.1 Megascapheus bottae | reverse complement strand
GGTAGTTTTAGGATTAGGGGTAGGGTTAGGGGCAGGGTTCGGGTTAGGGTTATGGTTAGGGTTGGGGTTGGGATGGGATTAGGATCAGGGGTAGGGTTAGGGTTAGGGTTAGGGGCAGGGTTAGGAGTAGGGGTAGGGTTAGGTTTAGGGGTAGAGTAGGGGTAGGGTTTGGGTTAGGGTTAGGGGTAGGGGTAGGGTTATGGTTATGGTTAGGGCTTGGGATAGGGTTAGCGTTAGGTTTATGGTTAGGGTTATGGCTAGGGCTATGGTTAGCATTAGGGTTTGGGTTAGGGTTAGGGGTAGGGTTATGGTCAGGAGTAGGGTTAGGGTGAGGGTTAGGGTTAGGGGTAGGAGTAGGGGTGGGGTTAGTGTTAGGGTTGGTGGTAGGGTTAGGGTTAGGGTTAAGGTTAGGGGTAGGGTTAGGTGTAGGGATAGGTTTAGAGTTAGGGTTTGGGGTAGGGGTAGGGTTTGGGTTAGGTTTAGGGTTACGGTTAGGGTTAGGGGTAGGTTGAGGGTTCGGGTTAGTGTTAGGGTTAGGGTTAGGGGTAGGGGTAGGGTTAGGGTTAGGTTTAGGGTTAGGGTTAGGGGTAATGTTGGGGTTAGGGTTTGGGTTAGGGCTAGGGTTAGGGTTATGGTTAGGGTTAGGGTTAGGGTCAGGGTTAGGATTAGGGGTAAGGTTACAGTTAGGCTTAGTGTTAGGGGTAGGTTTCGGGGTAGCGTTTGGGTTAGGATTAGTGTTAGGGGTAGGGTTAGGCTTAGGGTTATGGGTAGGGTTAGGTTTAGGGTTAGGGTTAGGGTTGGGTGTAGGGTTAGGGTTAGGGTAGGGTTAGTGTTAGGGGTAAAGTTAGGGTTAGGGTTAGAGTTAGGTGTTGGGTTAGGGTTAGGGTTAGGGGTAAGGTTAGGGTTAGGGTTAGGGTTAGGGGTCGGGTTGTGGTTAGGGTTAGTGTTAGGGTTAGGGTTAGGGGTAGGAGTAGGGTTAGGGTTAGGTTTAGGGTTAGGTTTAGGGTTAGGGGTAGGGTTAGGTGTAGGGGTAGGGTTAGGTTTAGGGTAAGGGTTAGGGGTAGGGTTAGAGTTAGGGTTGTGGGTAGGGTTAGGGTTAGGGTTAGGGTTAGGGTTAGGGGAAGGGTTTGCGTTAGGGTTAGGGTTAGGGTTGGAGTTGGGGTTGGCCTTAGGGGTAGGGTTAGGTTTAGGGTTCGGGTTATGGTTAGGGTTAGGTTTAGGGCTAGGGTTAGGGTTAGGGTTAGGGTTCGGTTTGGGTTAGGCCTAGGGTTAGCGTTAGGGTTAGGGCTAGGGCTAGGGCTAGGGTAAGGGTTAGGGTACTGGTTAGGTTTAGGGTTAGGGCTAGGGCTGAGGCTAGGTTAGGTTTAGGTTTAGGGTTAGGGTTATGGCTAGGGTTAGGGTTAGCATTAGGGATAGGGTAAGATTCAGGGTTAGGGTTACGGTCAGGGGTAGGGTTAAGGTGAGGGTTAGGGGTAGGCTAGGAGTAGGTGTGGGGTTAGGGTTAGGGTTAGGTGTAGGGTTGGGTTAGGGGTAGTGGTAGGGTTAGGGTTAGGGTTAGGTGTAGGGTTAGGGTTAGGGTTTGGGTTAGGGTTACGGTTAGGGTTAGCGCTAGGGATAGGGTTAGGGTTAGGGGTAGGCTTAGGGGTAGGGTGAGGGTTAGAGTTAGGGTTAGGGTTAGGTGTAGGGGTAGGGTTTGGGTTAGGGTTAGGGTTAGGGTTAAGGTTAGGGTTAGCGTTAGCGTTAGGGTTAGGGTTAGCCTTAGGGTTAGGTTTAGGGTTAGCGTTAGGGTGAGGGTTAGGGTTAGCGTTAGGGTTAGGGTTAGAGATAGTGTTAGGGTAAGGGTAAGGGTGAGGGTAAGGGTGAGGCTTAAGGTTAGGGTCAGGGTTAGGGAAACGGTAAGGGTTAGGGAAACGGTAAGGGTTAGGGTTAGGGTTAGGGATAGGGTAAGGGTTATGTTTAGGGGTAGGTTTAGGGTTAGGGTTAGGGTTAGCATTGGGGTTAGTGTTAGGGTTAGGGTCAGGGTTAGGGTTAGCGTTAGGGTTAGGGCTAGTGTTAGGGTTAGGGTTAAGTTTAGGGTTATGTTTAGCATTAGGGTTAGGGAAACTGTAAGGTTTAGGGTTAGGGTTAGGGTTAGGTTTAGTTTTAGGTTTAGGGTTAGCGTTAGGGTTAGGGTTAGCGTTAGGGTTAGGGTTAGGGATAGGGTTAGGGTTAGCGTAAGGGTTAGGGTTAGCGTTAGGGTTAGGTTTAGGGTTACTGTTGGGGTTAGGGAAACGGTAAGGGTTAGGGTTAGGGGTAGAGTTAGGGTTAGTGTAAGGATAAGTGTTAGGGTTAGGGTTAGTGTTAGCATTAGGGTTAGGGTTAGGGTTAGGGTTAGGGTTAGGGTTAGGGAAACGGTAAGGGTTAAGGTTAGGGTTAGGGTTAGGGTTACCGAAAGGGTAAGGGTTAGGGTTAGGGTTAGGGTGAGCGTTAGGGTTATGGTTAGGGTTAGGGTAAGGTTTAG
>JANJXV010000010.1:2797500-2805000 GCA_024803745.1 Megascapheus bottae | reverse complement strand
TTAGGGTTAGTGTTAGGGTTAGGGTTAGGGGTAGGGGTAGGGTTAGGGTTAGGTTTAGGGTTAGGGTTAGGGGTAGGGTTAGGTGTAGGGGTAGGGTTAGGTTTAGGGTAAGGGTTAGGGGTAGGGTTAGAGTTAGGGTTGTGGGTAGGGTTAGGGTTAGGGTTTGGGTTAGGTTTAGGGGAAGGGTTTGGGTTAGGGTTAGGGTTAGGGTTAGGGTTGGGGTTGGGGTTGGGGTTAGGGGTAGGGTTAGGTTTAGGGTTCGGGTTATGGTTAGGGTTAGGTTTAGGGCTAGGGTTAGGGTTAGGGTTAGGGTTTGGGTTGGGTTAGGCCTAGGGTTAGCGTTAGGGTTAGGGCTAGGGCTAGGGCTAGGGTAAAGGTTAGGGTACGGGTTAGGTTTAGGGTTAGGGCTAGGGCTAAGGCTAGGTTAGGTTTAGGTTTACGGTTAGGGTTATGGCTGGGGTTAGGGTTAGCATTAGGGATAGGGTAAGATTCAGGGTTAGGGTTACGGTCAGGGGTAAGGTTAAGGTGAGGGTTAGGGGTTGGCTAGGAGTAGCGGTGGGGTTAGGGTTAGGGTTAGGGGTAGGGTTGGGTTAGGGGTAGTGGTAGGGTTAGGGTTAGGGTTAGGTGTAGGGTTAGGGTTAGGGTTTGGGATAGGGTTACGGTTAGGGTTAGCGCTAGGGATAGGGTTAGGGTTAGGGGTAGGCTTAGGGGTAGGGTGAGGGTTAGAATTAGGGTTAGGGTTAGGTGTAGGGGTAGGGTTTGGGTTAGGGTTAGGGTTAGGGTTATGGGTAGGGATAGGGTTCGGGTTAGGGTTAGGGGTAGGTGTAGGGTTAGGGTTAGGGTTGGGGTTAGGGTTAGGGTTAGGGTTAGGGGTAGGGGTAGGGTTAGGAGTTGGGTTAGGCTTAGGCTTAGGGTTTGGGGTAGCGGTGGGGTAGGGTTAGTTATAGGTTTTGGTTTAGGGTTAGGGTTAGGGTTAGTTTTAGGGGTAGGGGTAGGGGTAGGGTTAGGTTTCGGGTTAGGTTTCGGGTTAGGGGTAGGTTTAGGGTTAGGGTTAGGGTTAGGGGTAGGGTTAGGGTTACGGGTAGGTTTAGGGTTAGGGCTACGGGTAGTTTTAGGATTAGGGGTAGGGTTAGGGGCAGGGTTCGGGTTAGGGTTATGGTTAGGGTTGGGGTTGGGATGGGATTAGGATCAGGGGTAGGGTTAGGGTTAGGGTTAGGGGCAGGGTTAGGAGTAGGGGTAGGGTTAGGTTTAGGGGTAGAGTAGGGGTAGGGTTTGGGTTAGGGTTAGGGGTAGGGGTAGGGTTATGGTTATGGTTAGGGCTTGGGATAGGGTTAGCGTTAGGTTTATGGTTAGGGTTATGGCTAGGGCTATGGTTAGCATTAGGGTTTGGGTTAGGGTTAGGGGTAGGGTTATGGTCAGGAGTAGGGTTAGGGTGAGGGTTAGGGTTAGGGGTAGGAGTAGGGGTGGGGTTAGTGTTAGGGTTGGTGGTAGGGTTAGGGTTAGGGTTAAGGTTAGGGGTAGGGTTAGGTGTAGGGATAGGTTTAGAGTTAGGGTTTGGGGTAGGGGTAGGGTTTGGGTTAGGTTTAGGGTTACGGTTAGGGTTAGGGGTAGGTTGAGGGTTCGGGTTAGTGTTAGGGTTAGGGTTAGGGGTAGGGGTAGGGTTAGGGTTAGGTTTAGGGTTAGGGTTAGGGGTAATGTTGGGGTTAGGGTTTGGGTTAGGGCTAGGGTTAGGGTTATGGTTAGGGTTAGGGTTAGGGTCAGGGTTAGGATTAGGGGTAAGGTTACAGTTAGGCTTAGTGTTAGGGGTAGGTTTCGGGGTAGCGTTTGGGTTAGGATTAGTGTTAGGGGTAGGGTTAGGCTTAGGGTTATGGGTAGGGTTAGGTTTAGGGTTAGGGTTAGGGTTGGGTGTAGGGTTAGGGTTAGGGTAGGGTTAGTGTTAGGGGTAAAGTTAGGGTTAGGGTTAGAGTTAGGTGTTGGGTTAGGGTTAGGGTTAGGGGTAAGGTTAGGGTTAGGGTTAGGGTTAGGGGTCGGGTTGTGGTTAGGGTTAGTGTTAGGGTTAGGGTTAGGGGTAGGAGTAGGGTTAGGGTTAGGTTTAGGGTTAGGTTTAGGGTTAGGGGTAGGGTTAGGTGTAGGGGTAGGGTTAGGTTTAGGGTAAGGGTTAGGGGTAGGGTTAGAGTTAGGGTTGTGGGTAGGGTTAGGGTTAGGGTTAGGGTTAGGGTTAGGGGAAGGGTTTGCGTTAGGGTTAGGGTTAGGGTTGGAGTTGGGGTTGGCCTTAGGGGTAGGGTTAGGTTTAGGGTTCGGGTTATGGTTAGGGTTAGGTTTAGGGCTAGGGTTAGGGTTAGGGTTAGGGTTCGGTTTGGGTTAGGCCTAGGGTTAGCGTTAGGGTTAGGGCTAGGGCTAGGGCTAGGGTAAGGGTTAGGGTACTGGTTAGGTTTAGGGTTAGGGCTAGGGCTGAGGCTAGGTTAGGTTTAGGTTTAGGGTTAGGGTTATGGCTAGGGTTAGGGTTAGCATTAGGGATAGGGTAAGATTCAGGGTTAGGGTTACGGTCAGGGGTAGGGTTAAGGTGAGGGTTAGGGGTAGGCTAGGAGTAGGTGTGGGGTTAGGGTTAGGGTTAGGTGTAGGGTTGGGTTAGGGGTAGTGGTAGGGTTAGGGTTAGGGTTAGGTGTAGGGTTAGGGTTAGGGTTTGGGTTAGGGTTACGGTTAGGGTTAGCGCTAGGGATAGGGTTAGGGTTAGGGGTAGGCTTAGGGGTAGGGTGAGGGTTAGAGTTAGGGTTAGGGTTAGGTGTAGGGGTAGGGTTTGGGTTAGGGTTAGGGTTAGGGTTAAGGTTAGGGTTAGCGTTAGCGTTAGGGTTAGGGTTAGCCTTAGGGTTAGGTTTAGGGTTAGCGTTAGGGTGAGGGTTAGGGTTAGCGTTAGGGTTAGGGTTAGAGATAGTGTTAGGGTAAGGGTAAGGGTGAGGGTAAGGGTGAGGCTTAAGGTTAGGGTCAGGGTTAGGGAAACGGTAAGGGTTAGGGAAACGGTAAGGGTTAGGGTTAGGGTTAGGGATAGGGTAAGGGTTATGTTTAGGGGTAGGTTTAGGGTTAGGGTTAGGGTTAGCATTGGGGTTAGTGTTAGGGTTAGGGTCAGGGTTAGGGTTAGCGTTAGGGTTAGGGCTAGTGTTAGGGTTAGGGTTAAGTTTAGGGTTATGTTTAGCATTAGGGTTAGGGAAACTGTAAGGTTTAGGGTTAGGGTTAGGGTTAGGTTTAGTTTTAGGTTTAGGGTTAGCGTTAGGGTTAGGGTTAGCGTTAGGGTTAGGGTTAGGGATAGGGTTAGGGTTAGCGTAAGGGTTAGGGTTAGCGTTAGGGTTAGGTTTAGGGTTACTGTTGGGGTTAGGGAAACGGTAAGGGTTAGGGTTAGGGGTAGAGTTAGGGTTAGTGTAAGGATAAGTGTTAGGGTTAGGGTTAGTGTTAGCATTAGGGTTAGGGTTAGGGTTAGGGTTAGGGTTAGGGTTAGGGAAACGGTAAGGGTTAAGGTTAGGGTTAGGGTTAGGGTTACCGAAAGGGTAAGGGTTAGGGTTAGGGTTAGGGTGAGCGTTAGGGTTATGGTTAGGGTTAGGGTAAGGTTTAGGGTTACGGTTAGGGTTAGGGAAACGGTAAGGGTTAGGGTTAGGGTTAGGGAAACGGAAAGGGTTAGGGTTAGGGTTAGGGTTAGGGTGAGGGTTAGGGTTAGGATTAGGGTTAGGTTTAGTGTTAGGGTTAGGGTTAGGGTTAGGGTTAGGGAAATGGTAAGGGTTAGGGTTAGGGTTAGTGTTGGGGTTAGGGAAACGGTAAGGGTTAGGGTTAGGGTTAGGGTTAGGTTTGGGTTAGCGTAAGGGTAAGGGTCAGGGTTAGGGTTAGGGTTAGGGTTAGGGTTAGGGTTAGGGTTAGGTTTAGGGTTAAGTTTAGGGTTAGGGAAACGGTAAGGGTTAGGGTTAAGGTTAGGGTTAGGAAAACGGTAAGCGTTAGGGTTAGGTTTAGGGTTAGGGTTAGGGTTAGGGTTAGCGTTAGGGTTAGGGTTAGGGTTAGGGTTAGGTTTAGGGTAAGGGTTAGGGTTAGGGTTAGGGTTAGGGAAACGGTAAGCGTTAGGGTTAGGGTTAGGGTTAGGGAAACGGTAAGGGTTAGGGTTAGGTTTAGGGTTAGGGTTAGGGTTAGGGTTAGGGTTAGGGTTAGGGTTAGGGTTAGGGTTAGGGTTAGGGTTAGGGTTAGGGTTAGGGTTAGGGTTAGGGTTAGGGTTAGGGTTAGGGTTAGGGTTAGGGTTAGGGTTAGGTTTAGGGTTAGGGTTAGGGTTAGGGTTAGGGAAATGGTAAGGGTTAGGGGTAGGGTTAGATTTAGGGTTAGGGTTAGGGTTAGGTTTAGTGTTAGGGTTAGGTTTAGTTTTAGGGAAACGGTAAGGGTTAGGGGTAGCGTTAGGGTTAGGTTTAGGGTTAGGGTTATGGTTAGGTTTAGGATTAGGTTTAGGGAAACGGTAAGGGTTAGGTTTAGGGTTAGGGTTAGGGTTAGGGAAACGGTAATGGTTAGGGTTAGGGTTAGGGTTAGGGAAACGGTAAGTGTTCGGGTTAGGGTTAGGGTTAGGGAAACGGTAAGGGTGAGGGTTAGGGTTAGGGTTGGGGTTAGGGTTAGGGTAAGGGTAAGGGTGAGGGTTACCGTTATGGTTAGGGTTAGGTTTAGAATTAGGGTTAGGGAAACGGTAAGGGTTAGGGTTAGCGTTAGGGTTAGGTTTAGGGTTAGGTTTAGGGTTAGGGTAAGGGTTAGGGTTAGGGTTAGGGTTAGGGAAACGGTAAGGGTTAGGTTTAGGGAAACGGTAAGGGTTAGGGTTAGAGTTAGGGTTACATTTAGTGTTAGCGTTAGAGTTAGGGTTAGGGTTAGGGTTAGGTTTAGTGTGAGGGTTAGGGTTAGTGTTAGGGTTAGGGTAAGGGTGAGGGTTAGATTTAGGGTTAGGATTAGTGTTAGGGTTAGCGTAAGGGTTAGGTTTAGGGTTAGGTTTAGGTTTAGGTTTAGGGTTAGCATTAGGGTTATGTTAGGGTTAGGGTTAGCATTAGGGTTAGGGTTAGTGTTACGGTTAGGGTTAGGGTTAGGGTTAGGGTTAGGGTTAGGGTTAGGGTTAGGGTTAGGGCAAAGGTAAGGGTGAGGATTAGGGTTAGGTTTAGGGTTAGGGTTAGGGTTAGGGAAACGGTAAGGGTTAGGGTTATGGGTATGTTTTGGGTTAGGGAAACGGTAAGGGTTCGGGTTAGGGAAACGGTAAGGGTCAGGGTTAGGGAAACGGTAAGGGTTAGGGTTAGGGTTATGGCTAGGACTAGGGTTAGCGTTAGGGTTATGGTTAGGGTTAGAGTTAAGCTTAGGGCTAGGGTTAGGGTTAGGGTTAGGGGTAGAGGTAGGGTAGGGTTAGGATTAGGGTTAGGGTTAGGAGTAGGGGTAGGGTTATGGGTAGGGTTAGGATTAAGGATAGGCTTAGGGTTAGGGTTAGGGGTAGGTTTAGGTTTAGGGTTAGGGTTAGGGGTAGGGTTAGGGTTAGGGTTAGAGGTATGGTTAGGGTTAGGGTTAGGGTTACGGTTAGGGATAGCGTTAGGGTTAGGGTTAGGGTTAGGGTTAGGGGTAGGGATAGGGTTAGGGTTAGGGGTACGTTTAGGGGTAGGGTTAGGGTTAGGGTTAGGGTTAGTTGTAGGGGTAGGGTTTGGGTTAGGGTTAGGGTTAGGATTATGTTTAGGGTTGGGTTTAGGGGTAGGGTTAGGGTTAGGGTTAGGGGTAGGGTTAGGGTTAGGGTTAGGGTTAGTGGTATCTTTAGGGTTTGGTTAGGGTTTGGGTTATGGTTAGGGTTAGGGTTAGGTTTAGTGGTATCTTTAGGGTTAGGGTTAGGGTTACGTTTAGGGGTAGGGTTAGGGTTAGGATTAGGATTAGGTGTAGGGGTAGGGTTATCGTTAGGGTTAGGGTTAGGGTTAGGGTTAAGGGTAGAGTTAGGGATAGGATTAGGGTTAGGTGTAGAGGTAGGGTTATCGGTAGGGTTAGAGTTAGGGTTAAGGGTAGGTTTCAGGTTAGGGTTAGGGTTAAGGTTAGGGTTAGGGGTAGGGTTAGGGTTAGGTTTAGGAGTAGGGTTAGAGGTTGGGTTAGGGTTAGGGTTAGGGTTAGGGCTAGGGTTAGGATTAGGGTTAGGGTTATGGGTAGCGTTAGGGTAAGGTTTAGGTTTAGCGCTAGGGTTAGGGTTAGGGTTAGGGGTAGAGTTAGGGTTAGGGTTAGGCGTAGGGGTAAGGGTAGGATTATGGGTAGGCTTAGGGTTATGGTTAGGGTTAGGGTTAGGGTTAGGGGTATGGTTAGATATAGTGTTTGGTTTAGGTTTAGGGTTAGTTTTACTGGTAGGGGTAGGGGCAGGGTTAGGTTTCCGGTTAGGGTTAGGGTTAGGGGTAGGTTAGGGTTAGTGGTAGGGTTAGGGTTAGGGGTAGGATTAGGGTTAGGTTTAGGGGAAGGGTAGGGGTAAGTTTTGGGTTAGGGTTAGGGGTAGGGTTAGGGTTAGGGTTAGGGGTAGGGTTAGGGTTAGGGTTGGGGTTGGGGTTGGGTTTAGGGTTAGGGGTAGGGTTAGGGTTAGGGTTTGGGGTAGGGTTATGGGTAGGGTTAGGTTTAGGTTTAGGGGAAGGGTAGTTGTAGGGTTTGGGTTAGGGTTAGGGTTAGGGGTAGGTTTAGGGTTCGGGTTAGGGGTAGGGTTAGGGTTAGGCTTAGGGGTAGGGTTAGGGGTAGGGGTAGGGGCAGGGTTAGTGTTAGGAGTAGGATAAGGTTTAGTGTTAGTGTTAGGGTTAGGGGTAGGGGTACATTTAGGGTTATGGTTAGGGTTAGGGTTAGGGTCAGGGTTAGGATTAGGGGTAAGGTTTTAGGGTTAGGGTTAGGGTTAGTGGAAGGGGTAGTGTTAGAGTTAGGGTTAGGGTTAGGGTTAGGGTTATCGTTAGGTTTAGGGTTACGGTTACGGTTAGGCGTAGGGTTAGGGGTAGGGTTCGGGGTAGCGTTTGGGTTAGGGTTAGGGTTAGGGGTAGTGTTAGGCTTAGGGTTATGGGTAGGGTTAGGTTTAGGGTTAGGGTCAGGGTTGGGTGTAGGGTTAGGGTTAGGGTAGGGTTAGTGTTAGGGGTAAAGTTAGGGTTAGGGTTAGAGTTAGGTGTTGGGTTAGGGTTATGGTTAGGGGTAGGGTTAGGGTTAGGGTTAGGGTTAGGGTTAGGGGTCGGGTTATGGTTAGGGTTAGTGTTAGGGTTAGGGTTAGGGGTAGGGGTAGGGTTAGGGTTAGGTTTAGGGTTAGGGTTAGGGGTAGGGTTAGGTGTAGGGGTAGGGTTAGGTTTAGGGTAAGGGTTAGGGGTAGGGTTAGAGTTAGGGTTGTGGGTAGGGTTAGGGTTAGGGTTTGGGTTAGGTTTAGGGGAAGGGTTTGGGTTAGGGTTAGGGTTAGGGTTAGGGTTGGGGTTGGGGTTGGGGTTAGGGGTAGGGTTAGGTTTAGGGTTCGGGTTATGGTTAGGG
>JANJXV010000010.1:2770000-2772500 GCA_024803745.1 Megascapheus bottae | reverse complement strand
GTTAGGGTTAGGGTTAGGGTAAGGGTTAGGGTTAGGGTTAGGTTTAGGGAAACGGAAAGGGTTAGGGTTAGGTTTAGGTTGAGGGTTAGGGTTTGGGTTAGGGTTAGGGAAATGGTAAGGGTTAGGGTTAGGGTTAGGGTTATGGTTAGGTTTAGGGTTAGCGTTAGGGAAACGGTAAGGGTTAGGTTTAGTGTTAGTGTTGGGGTTAGGGAAACGGTAAGGTTTAGGGTTAGGGTTAGGGTTAGGGTAAGGGTCAGGGTTAGGGTTAGGCTTAGGGTTAGCGTTAGGGTTAGGGTTAGGGTTAGGATTAGGTTTACGGTTAGGGTTAGGGTTAGGGAAACAGTAAGGGTTAGGGTTAAGGTTAGGGTTAGGGTTAGGAAATCGGTAAGGGTTAGGGTTAGGTTTAGGGTTAAGGTTAGGGTTAGAGTTAGGGTTAGGTTTAGGTTTAGGGTTAGGGTTAGGGTTAGGGTTCGGTAAACGGTAAGGGTTAGGGTTAGGGTTAGGGTTAGGGTTAGGGAAACGGTAAGGGATAGGGTTAGGGTTAGGGAAACGGTAAGGGTTAGGGTTAGGGTTAGGGTTAGGGAAACGGTACGGGTGAGGGTTAGGTTTAGTGTTGGGGTTAGGGTTAGGGTAAGGGTTAGGGTTAGGGTTAGGGTTAGGGTTAGGTTTAGGGTTAAGGTTAGGGTTAGGAAACGGTAAGGGTTAGGGTTAGGGTTAGAGTTAGGGAAATGGAAAGGGTTAGGGTTAGGGTTAGGTTTAGGAAAACGGTAAGGGTTCGTGTTAGGGTTAGGGTTAGGAAATGGTAAGGGTGAGTGTTAGGGTTAGGGTTGGGGTTAGGGTTAGGGTAAGGGTAAGGGTGAGGGTTACGATTAAGATTAGGGTTAGGTTTAGGATTAGGGTTAGGGTTTGGGTAAGGGTTAGGGTTAGGGTTAGGGTTAGGAAAACGGTAAGGGTTAGGGTTAGGGAAACGGTAAGGGTTAGGGTTAGAGTTAGGGTTAGGTTTAGTGTTAGGGTTAGGGATAGGGTTAGGCTTAGGGTTAGGGTTAGGTTTAGTCTTAGGGTTAGGGTTAGGGTTAGGTAAACGGTAAGGTTTAGGGTTAGGGTTAGTGTTAGGGTTAGGGATAGGGTAAGGGTTAGGTTTAGGGTTAGGTTTAGGGTTAGGGTTAAGGTTAGCATTAGGGTTAGGGTTCGGGTTAGGCTCAGGGTTAGGGTTAGGTTTAGTTTTACGGTTAGGGTTAGCGTTAGGGTTAGGGTTAGGCTTAGTTTTAGGGTTAGGGTTAGGGTTAGGGTTAGCGTTAGGGTTAGGGTTAGCGTTAGGGTTAGGTTTAGGGTTAGTGTTGAGGTTAGGGAAACGGTAAGGGTTTGGGTTTGGGTTAGGGTTAGGATAAGGGTTAGGGTTAGGGTTAGGATTAGGAAAACGGTAAGGGTTAGGGTTAGGTTTAGGGTTAGGGAAATGGTAAGGGTTAAGTTTAGGGTTACGGTTAGGGTTAGCGTAAGGGTAAGGGTTAGGGTTAGGGTTAGGGTGAGCGTTAGGGTTATGGTTAGGGTTAGGGTAAGGTTTAGGGTTAGGGTTAGGGTTAGGGAAACGGTAAGGGTTAGGTTTAGGGTTAGGGTTAGGGTTAGGGAAACGGAAAGGGTTAGGGTTAGGTTTAGGGTTAGGGTGAGGGTTAGGGTTCGGGTTAGGGATAGGTTTAGTGTTAGGGTTAGGGTTAGGGTTTGGGAAATGGTAAGGGTTATGGTTAGGGTTAGGGTTAGGGTTATGGTTAGGTTTAGGGTTAGCATTAGGGAAACGGTAAGGCTTAGGTTTAGGGTTAGGGTTAGGGTTAGGGTTAGGGAAACGGTAAAGGTTAGGTTTAGTGTTAGTGTTGGGGTTAGGGAAATGGTAAGGGTTAGGGTTAGAGTTAGGGTTAGGGTTAGCGCAAGGGTCAGGGTTAGGGTTAGGGTTAGGTTTAGGGTTAGCGTTAGGGTTAGGGTTAGGGAAACGGTAAGGGTTAGGGTTAAGGTTAGGGTTAGGAAAACGGTAAGCGTTAGGGTTAGGTTTAGGGTTAGGGTTAGGGTTAGGGTTAGCGTTAGGGTTAGGGTTAGGGTTAGGGTAAGGGTTAGGGTTAGGGTTAGGGTTAGGGAAACGGAAAGGGTTAGGGTTAGGTTTAGGTTGAGGGTTAGGGTTTGGGTTAGGGTTAGGGAAATGGTAAGGGTTAGGGTTAGGGTTAGGGTTATGGTTAGGTTTAGGGTTAGCGTTAGGGAAACGGTAAGGGTTAGGTTTAGTGTTAGTGTTGGGGTTAGGGAAACGGTAAGGTTTAGGGTTAGGGTTAGGGTTAGGGTAAGGGTCAGGGTTAGGGTTAGGCTTAGGGTTAGCGTTAGGGTTAGGGTTAGGGTTAGGATTAGGTTTACGGTTAGGGTTAGGGTTAGGGAAACAGTAAGGGTTAGGGTTAAGTTTAGGGTTAGGAAAACGGTAAGCGTTAGGGTTAGGGTTCGGTTTAGGGTTAGGGTTATGGTTAGC
>JANJXV010000010.1:2747500-2750000 GCA_024803745.1 Megascapheus bottae | reverse complement strand
TTAGAGTTAGGGTTAGGGAAACGGAAAGGGTTAGGGTTAGGGTTAGGGTGAGGGTTAGGGTTAGGGTTAGGGTTAGGTTTAGTGTTAGGGTAAGGGTTATGGTGAGGGAAATGGTAAGGGTTAGGGTTAGGGTTAGGATTAGGGTTATGGTTAGGTTTAGGGTTAGCGTTAGGGAAACGGTAAGGGTTAGATTTAGGGTTAGGGTTAGGGTTAGGGAAACGGTAAGGGTTTGGGTTAGGGTTAGAGTTAGGGAAACGGAAAGGGTTAGGGTTAGGGTTAGGGTTAGGGAAACGGTAAGGGTTCGTGTTAGGGTTAGGGTTAGGAAACGGTAAGGGTGAGTGTTAGGGTTAGGGTTGGGGTTAGGGTTAGAGTAAGGGTAAGGGTGAGGGTTACGATTAGGATTAGGGTTAGGTTTAGGATTAGGGTTAGGGAAACCGTAATGGTTAGGGTTAGGGTTAGGGTTAGGGTTAGGTTTAGGTTTAGTTTTAGGGTTCGGGTTAGCGTTAGGGTTAGGGTGAGGTTTAGGGTTAGGGTTAGGGTTAGGGTTAGGGTTAGCATTAGGGTTAGTGTTAGCGTTACTTTTGGGGTTAGGGAAACGGTAAGGGTTAAGGTTAGGGTTAGGGTTAGGGTTAGCATAAGGGTAAGGGTTAGGGTTAGGCTTAGGGTGATTGTTAGGGTTATGGTTAGGGTTAGGGTAAGGTTTAGGGTTAGGGTTAGGGTTAGGGTTAGAGTTAGGGAAACGGAAAGGGTTAGGGTTAGGGTTAGGGTTAGGGAAACGGTAAGGGTTCGTGTTAGGGTTATGGTTAGGAAACGGTAAGGGTGAGTGTTAGGGTTAGGGTTGGGGTTAGGGTTAGAGTAAGGGTAAGGGTGAGGGTTACGATTAGGATTAGGGTTAGGTTTAGGATTAGGGTTAGGGAAACCGTAATGGTTAGGGTTAGGGTTAGGGTTAGGGTTAGGTTTAGGTTTAGTTTTAGGGTTAGGGTTAGCGTTAGGGTTAGGGTGAGTTTTAGGGTTAGGGTTAGGGTTAGGGTTAGGGTTAGCATTAGGGTTAGGGTTAGCGTTAGTGTTGGGGTTAGGGAAACAGTAAGGTTTAAGTTTAGGGTTAGGGTTAGGGTTAGGGTTAGGGTTAGGGTTAGGGTGATTGTTAGGGTTATGGTTAGGGTTAGGGTTAGGGTTAGGGTTAGGTTTAGTGTTAGGGTTAGGGTTAGGGTTAGGGTTAGGGAAAGGGTAAGGGTTAGGGTTAGGGTTAGGTTTAGGGTTAGGTTTATGGTTAGGTTTAGGATTAGGTTTAGGGAAACGGTAAGGGTTAGGTTTAAGTTTAGGGAAACGGTAAGGGTTCGGGTTCGGGTTAGGGTTAGGGAAACTGTAAGGGTGAGGGTTAGGTTTAGTGTTGGGGTTAGGGTTAGGGTAAGGGTAAGTGTGAGGGTTACGGTTAGGATTAGGGTTAGGTTTAGAATTAGGGTTAGGGAAACTGTCAGGGTTATGGTTAGGGTTAGGGTTAGAGTTAGGGAAACGGTAAGGGATAGGGTTAGAGAAACGGTAAGGGTTAGGGTTAGGGTTAGGGTTAGGTTTAGGGTTAGGGTTAGAGTTTGGGTAAGGGTTAGGGTTAGGGTTAGGGTTAGGGAAACGGTAAGGTTTAGGGTTAGGGAAACGGTAAGGGTTAGGGTTAGAGTTAGGGTTAGGTTTAGTGTTAGGGTTAGGGTTAGGGTTAGGTTTAGTGTTAGGGTTAGGGTTATTGTTATGGTTAGGGTTAGGTAAACGTTAAGATTTAGGGTTAGGGTTAGGGTTAGGGTTAGGGATAGTGTAAGAGTAAGGGTTAGGATTAGGGTTAGTGTTAGCATTAGGGTTAGGGTTAGGGTTAGGGAAATGGTAAGGGTTAAGGTTAGGGTTACGGTTAGGGTTAGCGTAAGGGTAAGTGTTAGGGTTAGGGTTAGGGTTAGGGAATCGGTAAGGGTTAGGGTTAGGGTTAGGGTCAGGAAACGGAAAGGGTTGGGGTTAGGGTTAGGGTTAGGGTGAGGGTTAGGGTTAGGGTTAGGGTTAGGTTTAGTGTTAGGGTTGGGGTTAGGGTTAGGGAAATGTTAAGGGTTAGGGTTAGGGTTAGGGTTAGGGTTATGGATAGGTTTAGAGTTAGCGTTAGGTAAACGGTAAGGCTTAGGTTTAGGGTTAGGGTTAGGGTGAGAGTTAGGAAAAGGTTAGGGTTAGGTTTAGTGTTAGTGTTGGGGTTAGGGAAATGGTAAGGGTTAGGGTTAGGGTTAGGGTTAGGGTTAGCGTAAGGGTCAGGGTTAGGGTTAGGGTTAGGGTTAGCGTTCGGGTTAGGGTTAGGGTTAGGGTTAGGTTTAGGGTTAGGTTTAGGGTTAGGGAAACGGTAAGGGTTAGGGTTAAGTTTAGGGTTAGGAAAACGGTAAGCGTTAGGGTTAGGTTTAGGGTTAGGGTTACGGTTAGGGTTAGGGTTAGGGTTAGGGTTAGGGTTAGCGTTAGGGTTAGGGTTAGGGTTAGGTTT
>JANJXV010000010.1:2732500-2735000 GCA_024803745.1 Megascapheus bottae | reverse complement strand
TTAGGGTAAGGTTTAGGGTTAGGGTTAGGGTTAGAGTTAGAGTTAGGGAAACGGTAAGGGTTAGGGTTCGGGAAACGGTAAGGGTTAGGGTTAGGGTTAGGGTTAGGTTTAGGGTTAGGGTTAGGGTTAGGGTTTGGGTAAGGGTTAGGGTTAGGGTTAGGGTTAGGGAAACGGTAAGGGTTAGGGTTAGGGAAACGGTAAGGGTTAGGGTTAGAGTTAGGGTTAGGTTTAGTGTTAGGGTTAGGGATAGGGTTAGGGTTAGGGTTAGGGTTAGGTTTCGTCTTAGGGTTAGGGTTAGGGTTAGGTAAACGGTAAGGTTTAGGGTTAGGGTTAGTGTTAGGGTTAGGTATAGGGTATGGGTTAGGTTTAGGGTTAGCGTTAGAGTTAGGGTTCGGGTTAGGGTCAGGGTTAGGGTTAGGTTTAGTTTTAGGGTTAGGGTTAGCGTTAGGGTTAGGGTTAGTTTTAGGGTTTGGGTTAGGGTTAGCGTTAGGGTTAGGGTTAGGGTTAGTTTTAGGTTTAGGGTTAGGGTTAGCGTTAGGGTTAGGGTTAGTTTTAGGGTTAGGGTTAGGGTTAGGGTTAGCGTTAGGGTTAGGGTTAGCGTTAGGGTTAGGGTTAGGGTTAGGGTTAGTGTTAGGGTTAGGGTTAGCATTAGGGTTAGGTTTCGGGTTAGTGTTGGGGTTAGGGAAACGGTAAGGGTTAGGGTTAGGGTTAGGGTTAGGGTTAGCGTAAGGGTAAGTGTTAGGGTTACGGTTAGTGTTAGCGTTAGGGTTAGGGTTAGGGTTAGGTTTAGGGAAACGGTAAGGGTTAGGGTTAGGTTTAGGAAAACGGTAAGGGTTAGGGTAAGGTTTAGGGTTAAGGTTAGGGTTAGGGTTAGGGTTAGGGTTAGGTTTAGGGTTAGGGTTAGGGTTAGGGTTAGGTTTAGGGTTAGGGTTAGGGTTAGGGTTAGGGAAACGGTAAGGGTTAGGGTTAGGGTTAGGGTTAGGGTTAGGGTGAGGGTTAGGGTTCGGGTTAGGGTTAGGTTTAGTGTTAGGGTTAGGGTTAGGGTTAGGGAAATGGTAAGGGTTAGGGTTAGGGTTAGGGTTAGGGTTATGGTTAGGTTTAGGGTTAGCATTAGGTAAACGGTAAGGCTTAGGTTTAGGTTTAGGGTTAGGGTTAGGGAAACGGTAAGGGTTAGGTTTAGTGTTAGTGTTGGGGTTAGGGAAATGGTAAGGGTTAGGGTGAGGGTTAGGGTTAGCATAAGGGTCAGGGTTAGGGTTAGGTTTAGGGTTAGGGTTAGCATTAGGGTTAGGGTTAGGGAAACGGTAAGGGTTAGGGTTAAGGTTAGGGTTAGGAAAACGGTAAGCGTTAGGGTTAGGTTTAGGGTTAGGGTTAAGGTTAGGGTTAGCATTAGGGTTAGGGTTAGGGTTAGGTTTAGGGTAAGGGTTAGGGTTAGGGTTAGGGTTAGGGAAACGGTAAGGGTTAGGGTTAGGGTTAGGGTTAGGGAAATGGAAAGGGTTAGGGTTAGGGTTAGGGTGAGGGTTAGGGTTAGGGTTAGGTTTAGGGTTAGGTTTAGTGTTAGGGTTAGGGTTAGGGTTAGGGAAATGGTAAGGGTTAGGGTTAGGGTTAGGGTTAGGGTTAGGTTTAGGGTTAGCGTTAGGGAAACGGTAAGGGTTAGATTTAGGGTTAGGGTTAGGGTTAGGGTTAGGGAAACGGTAAGGGTTAGGGTTAGGGTTAGAGTTAGGGAAACGGAAAGGGTTAGGGTTAGGGAAACGGTAAGGGTTCGTGTTAGGGTTAGGGCTAGGAAACGGTAAGGGTGAGTGTTAGGGTTAGGGTTGGGGTTAGGGTTAGGGTAAGGGTAAGGGTGAGGGTTACGATTAGGATTAGGGTTAGGTTTAGGATTAGGGTTAGGGAAACCGTAATGGTTAGGGTTAGGGTTAGGGTTAGGGTTAGGTTTAGGTTTAGTTTTAGGGTTCGGGTTAGCGTTAGGGTTAGGGTTAGGTTTAGGGATAGGGTTAGGGTTAGGGTTAGCGTTAGGGTTAGGGTTAGGGTTAGGTTTAGGTTTCGGGTAAGGGTTAGGGTTAGGGTTAGGGTTAGGGAAACGGTAAGGGTTAGGATTAGGGTTAGGGTTAGGGTTAGGGAAACGGAAATGGTTAGGGTTAGGGTGAGGGTTAGGATTAGGGTTAGGGTTAGGGTTAGGTTTAGTGTTATGGTTAGGGTTAGGAAAATGGTAAGGGTTAGGGATAGGGTTAGGGTTAGGGTTATGATTAGGTTTAGGGTTAGCGTTAGGGAAACCGTAAGGGTTAGGTTTAATGTTAGTGTTGGGGTTAGGGAAACGGTAAGGGTTAGGGTTAGGGTTAGGGTTAGGGTTAGCGTAAGGGTCAGGGTTAGGGTTAGGGTTAGGGTTAGCGTTAGGGTTAGGGTTAGGGTCAGGGTTAGGTTTAGGGTTAGGGTTAGGGTTAGGGAAACGGTAAGGGTTAGTGTTAAGGTTAGGGTTAGGAAAACGGTAAGCGTTAGGGTTAGG
>JANJXV010000010.1:2725000-2727500 GCA_024803745.1 Megascapheus bottae | reverse complement strand
TTTAGTTTTAGGGTTCGGGTTAGCGTTAGGGTTAGGGTTAGATTTAGGGTTAGGGTTAGGGTTAGGGTTAGCGTTAGGGTTAGGGTTAGCGTTAGTGTTGGGGTTAGGGAAACGGTAAGGGTTAAGGTTAGGGTTAGGGTTAGGGTTAGCATAAGGGTAAGGGTTAGGGTTAGGGTTAGGGTGATTGTTAGGGTTATGGTTAGGGTTAGGGTAAGGTTTAGGGTTAGGGTTAGGGTTAGAGTTAGAGTTAGGGAAACGGTAAGGGTTAGGGTTCGGGAAACGGTAAGGGTTAGGGTTAGGGTTAGGGTTAGGTTTAGGGTTAGGGTTAGGGTTAGGGTTTGGGTAAGGGTTAGGGTTAGGGTTAGGGTTAGGGAAACGGTAAGGGTTAGGGTTAGGGAAACGGTAAGGGTTAGGGTTAGAGTTAGGGTTAGGTTTAGTGTTAGGGTTAGGGATAGGGTTAGGGTTAGGGTTAGGGTTAGGTTTCGTCTTAGGGTTAGGGTTAGGGTTAGGTAAACGGTAAGGTTTAGGGTTAGGGTTAGTGTTAGGGTTAGGTATAGGGTATGGGTTAGGTTTAGGGTTAGCGTTAGAGTTAGGGTTCGGGTTAGGGTCAGGGTTAGGGTTAGGTTTAGTTTTAGGGTTAGGGTTAGCGTTAGGGTTAGGGTTAGTTTTAGGGTTTGGGTTAGGGTTAGCGTTAGGGTTAGGGTTAGGGTTAGTTTTAGGTTTAGGGTTAGGGTTAGCGTTAGGGTTAGGGTTAGTTTTAGGGTTAGGGTTAGGGTTAGGGTTAGCGTTAGGGTTAGGGTTAGCGTTAGGGTTAGGGTTAGGGTTAGGGTTAGTGTTAGGGTTAGGGTTAGCATTAGGGTTAGGTTTCGGGTTAGTGTTGGGGTTAGGGAAACGGTAAGGGTTAGGGTTAGGGTTAGGGTTAGGGTTAGCGTAAGGGTAAGTGTTAGGGTTACGGTTAGTGTTAGCGTTAGGGTTAGGGTTAGGGTTAGGTTTAGGGAAACGGTAAGGGTTAGGGTTAGGTTTAGGAAAACGGTAAGGGTTAGGGTAAGGTTTAGGGTTAAGGTTAGGGTTAGGGTTAGGGTTAGGGTTAGGTTTAGGGTTAGGGTTAGGGTTAGGGTTAGGTTTAGGGTTAGGGTTAGGGTTAGGGTTAGGGAAACGGTAAGGGTTAGGGTTAGGGTTAGGGTTAGGGTTAGGGTGAGGGTTAGGGTTCGGGTTAGGGTTAGGTTTAGTGTTAGGGTTAGGGTTAGGGTTAGGGAAATGGTAAGGGTTAGGGTTAGGGTTAGGGTTAGGGTTATGGTTAGGTTTAGGGTTAGCATTAGGTAAACGGTAAGGCTTAGGTTTAGGTTTAGGGTTAGGGTTAGGGAAACGGTAAGGGTTAGGTTTAGTGTTAGTGTTGGGGTTAGGGAAATGGTAAGGGTTAGGGTGAGGGTTAGGGTTAGCATAAGGGTCAGGGTTAGGGTTAGGTTTAGGGTTAGGGTTAGCATTAGGGTTAGGGTTAGGGAAACGGTAAGGGTTAGGGTTAAGGTTAGGGTTAGGAAAACGGTAAGCGTTAGGGTTAGGTTTAGGGTTAGGGTTAAGGTTAGGGTTAGCATTAGGGTTAGGGTTAGGGTTAGGTTTAGGGTAAGGGTTAGGGTTAGGGTTAGGGTTAGGGAAACGGTAAGGGTTAGGGTTAGGGTTAGGGTTAGGGAAATGGAAAGGGTTAGGGTTAGGGTTAGGGTGAGGGTTAGGGTTAGGGTTAGGTTTAGGGTTAGGTTTAGTGTTAGGGTTAGGGTTAGGGTTAGGGAAATGGTAAGGGTTAGGGTTAGGGTTAGGGTTAGGGTTAGGTTTAGGGTTAGCGTTAGGGAAACGGTAAGGGTTAGATTTAGGGTTAGGGTTAGGGTTAGGGTTAGGGAAACGGTAAGGGTTAGGGTTAGGGTTAGAGTTAGGGAAACGGAAAGGGTTAGGGTTAGGGAAACGGTAAGGGTTCGTGTTAGGGTTAGGGCTAGGAAACGGTAAGGGTGAGTGTTAGGGTTAGGGTTGGGGTTAGGGTTAGGGTAAGGGTAAGGGTGAGGGTTACGATTAGGATTAGGGTTAGGTTTAGGATTAGGGTTAGGGAAACCGTAATGGTTAGGGTTAGGGTTAGGGTTAGGGTTAGGTTTAGGTTTAGTTTTAGGGTTCGGGTTAGCGTTAGGGTTAGGGTTAGGTTTAGGGATAGGGTTAGGGTTAGGGTTAGCGTTAGGGTTAGGGTTAGGGTTAGGTTTAGGTTTCGGGTAAGGGTTAGGGTTAGGGTTAGGGTTAGGGAAACGGTAAGGGTTAGGATTAGGGTTAGGGTTAGGGTTAGGGAAACGGAAATGGTTAGGGTTAGGGTGAGGGTTAGGATTAGGGTTAGGGTTAGGGTTAGGTTTAGTGTTATGGTTAGGGTTAGGAAAATGGTAAGGGTTAGGGATAGGGTTAGGGTTAGGGTTATGATTAGGTTTAGGGTTAGCGTTAGGGAAACCGTAAGGGTTAGGTTTAATGTTAG
>JANJXV010000010.1:2710000-2720000 GCA_024803745.1 Megascapheus bottae | reverse complement strand
GGGTTAGGGTTAGGGAAACGGTAAGGGTTCGTGTTAGGGTTAGGGTTAGGAAACGGTAAGGGTGAGTGTTAGGGTTAGGGTTGGGGTTAGGGTTAGGGTAAGGGTAAGGGTGAGGGTTACGATTAGGATTAGGGTTAGGTTTAGGATTAGGGTTAGGGAAACCGTAATGGTTAGGGTTAGGGTTAGGGTTAGGGTTAGGTTTAGGTTTAGTTTTAGGGTTCGGGTTAGCGTTAGGGTTAGGGTTAGATTTAGGGTTAGGGTTAGGGTTAGGGTTAGCGTTAGGGTTAGGGTTAGCGTTAGTGTTGGGGTTAGGGAAACGGTAAGGGTTAAGGTTAGGGTTAGGGTTAGGGTTAGCATAAGGGTAAGGGTTAGGGTTAGGGTTAGGGTGATTGTTAGGGTTATGGTTAGGGTTAGGGTAAGGTTTCGGGTTAGGGTTAGGGTTAGAGTTAGAGTTAGGGAAACGGTAAGGGTTAGGGTTAGGGAAACGGTAAGGGTTAGGGTTAGGGTTAGGGTTAGGTTTAGGGTTAGGGTTAGGGTTAGGGTTTGGGTAAGGGTTAGGGTTAGGGTTAGGGTTAGGGAAACGGTAAGGGTTAGGGTTAGGGAAACGGTAAGGGTTAGGGTTAGAGTTAGGGTTAGGTTTAGTGTTAGGTTTAGGGATAGGGTTAGGGTTAGGGTTAGGGTTAGGTTTCGTCTTAGGGTTAGGGTTAGGGTTAGGTAAACGGTAAGGTTTAGGGTTAGGGTTAGTGTTAGGGTTAGGGATAGGGTATGGGTTAGGTTTAGGGTTAGCGTTAGGGTTAGGGTTCGGGTTAGGGTCAGGGTTAGGGTTAGGTTTAGTTTTAGGGTTAGGGTTAGCGTTAGGGTTAGGGTTAGTTTTAGGGTTTGGGTTAGGGTTAGCGTTAGGGTTAGGGTTAGGGTTAGTTTTAGGTTTAGGGTTAGGGTTAGCGTTAGGGTTAGGGTTAGTTTTAGGGTTAGGGTTAGGGTTAGGGTTAGCGTTAGGGTTAGGGTTAGCGTTAGGGTTAGGGTTAGGGTTAGGGTTAGTGTTAGGGTTAGGGTTAGCATTAGGGTTAGTTTTAGGGTTAGTGTTGGGGTTAGGGAAACGGTAAGGGTTAGGGTTAGGGTTAGGGTTAGGTTTAGCGTAAAGGTAAGTGTTAGGGTTACGGTTAGTGTTAGCGTTAGGGTTAGGGTTAGGGTTAGGGTTAGGGAAACGATAAGGGTTAGGGTTAGGGTTAGGAAAACGGTAAGGGTTAGGGTAAGGTTTAGGGTTAAGGTTAGGGTTAGGGTTAGGGTTAGGTTTAGGGTTAGGGTTAGGGTTAGGGTTAGGGAAACGGTAAGGGTTAGGGTTAGGGTTAGTGTTATGGTTAGGTTTAGGATTAGGGTTAGGGTTAGGGTGAGTGTTAGAGTTAGGGTTAGGGTTAGGGTTAGGGTTAGGTTTAAGGTTAAGGTTAGGGTTAGGAAAACGGTAAGGGTTAGGGTTAGGGTTAGGGTGAGGGTTAGGGTTAGGGTTAGGGTTAGGATTAGGGTTAGTGTTAGGGTTAGGGTTAGGGTTAGGGTTAGGGAAACGGTAAGGGTTAGGGTTAGGGTTAGGGTTAGGGTTAGCGGAAGGGTAGGGGTTAGGGTTAGGGTTAGTGTTAGCGTTAGGGTTAGGGTTAGGGTTAGGGTTAGGTTTAGGGTTAAGGTTAGGGTTAGGGAAACGGTAAGGGTTAGGGTTAGGGTTAGGGTTAGGAAAACGGTAAGGGTTAGGGTTAGGGTTACGGTTAGGGTTAGCGTAAGGGTAAGGGTTATGGTTGGGGTTAGGGTGAGCGTTAGGGTTATGGTTAGGGTTAGGGTAAGGTTTCGGGTTAGGTTTAGGGTTAGGGAAACGGTAAGGGTGAGGATTAGGGTCATGGTTAGGGTTAGGAAAACTGAAAGGGTTAGGGTTAGGGTTAGGGTTAGGGTGAGGGTTAGGGTTCGGGTTAGGGTTAGGTTTAGTGTTAGGGTTAGGGAAATGATAAGGGTTATGGTTAGGGTTAGGGTTAGGGTTATGTTTAGGTTTAGGGTTAGCATTAGGGAAACGGTAAGGCTTAGGTTTAGGGTTAGGGTTAGGGAAACGGTAAGTGTTAGGTTTAGTGTTAGTGTTGGCGTTAGGGAAATGGTAAGGGTTAGGGTTAGGGTTAGGGTTAGCGTAAGGGTCAGGGTTAGGGTTAGGGTGAGGGTTAGCGTTAGGGTTAGGTTTAGGGAAACGGTAAGGGTTAGGGTTAAGTTTAGGGTTAGGGTTAGGTTTAGGGTAAGGGTTAGGGTTAGGGTTAGGGAAACGGTAAGGGTTATGGTTAGGGTTAGGGTTAGGGAAACGGTAAGCGTTAGGGTTAGGGTGAGGGTTAGGGAAACGGAAAGGGTTAGGGTTAGGTTTAGGGTGAGGGTTAGGGTTAGGGTTAGGGTTAGGGTTAGGTTTAGGTTAGGGTTAGGGTTAGGGTTAGGGTTAAGTTTAGGGTTAGGGTTAGGGTTAGGGTTAGGGAAATGGTAAGGGTTAGGGTTAGGGTTAGGGTTAGGGTAAGGTTTAGGGTTAGGGTTAGGGTTATGTTTAGAATTAGGGAAACGGTAAGGGTTAGGGTAGGGAAAGGGTAAGGGTTAGGGTTGGGGTTAGGGTTAGGTTTAGGGTTAGGTTTAGCGTTAGGGTTTGGGTAAGGGTTAGGGTTAGGGTTAGGGTTAGGGGAACGGTAACTGTTAGGGTTAGGGAAACGGTAAGGGTTAGGGTTAGAGTTAGGGTTAGGTTTAGTGTTAGGGTTAGGGATAGGGTTAGGGTTAGGGTTAGGGTTAGGTTTAGTCTTAGGGTGAGGGTTAGGGTTAGGGTTAGGTAAAGGGTAAGGTTTAGGGTTAGGGTTAGTGTTAGGTTAGGGATAGGGTAAGGGTTAGGTTTAGGATTAGGTTTAGGGTTAGGGTTAGGGTTAGGGTTAGCATTAGGGTTAGGGTTCGGGTTAGGGTCAGGGTTAGGGTTAGGTTTAGTTTTAGGGTTAGGGTTAGCTTTAGGGTTAGGGTTAGTTTTAGGGTTAGGGTTTGGGTTAGGGTTAGGTTTAGTTTTAGGGTTAGGGTTAGCGTTAGGTTTAGGGTTAGTTTTAGGGTTAGGGTTAGGGTTAGCGTTAGGGTTAGGGTTAGCATTAGGGTTAGGGTTAGGGTTAGGGTTAGGGTTAGGGTTAGGATAAGGGTTAGGGTTAGGGTTAGGGTTAGGAAAACGGTAAGGGTTAGGGTTAGGTTTAGGGTTAAGGTTAGGGTTAGGGTTAGGGTTAGGGTTAGGGTTAGGGTTAGGATAAGGGTTAGGGTTAGGGTTAGGGTTAGGAAAACGGTAAGGGTTAGGGTTAGGTTTAGGGTTAAGGTTAGGGTTAGGGTTAGGGTTAGGGTTAGGGTTAGGGTTAGGGTTAGGATAAGGGTTAGGGTTAGGGTTAGGGTTAGGAAAACGGTAAGGGTTAGGGTTAGTGTTGGGGTTAGGGAAACGGTAAGGGTTAGGGTTAGGGTTAGGGTTAGCGTAAGGGTAAGGGTTAGGATTACGGTTAGTGTTAGCGTCAGGGTTAGGGTTAGGGTTAGGGTTAGGGAAACGGTAAGGGTTAAGGTTAGGGTTAGGGTTAGGATAAGGGTTAGGGTTAGGGTTAGGGTTAGGAAAACGGTAAGGGTTAGGGTTAGGTTTAGGGTTAAGGTTAGGTTTAGGGTTAGGGTTAGGGTTAGGTTTAGTGTAAGGGTTAGGGTTAGGGTTAGGGTTAGGTTTGGTGTTAGGTTTAGGGTTAGGGTTAGGGTTAGGGAAACGGTAAGGGTTAGGGTTAGGGTTAGGGTTAGGTTTAGTGTAAGGGTAAGGGTTAGGGTTAGGGTTAGGGTTAGGGAAACGGAAAGGGTTAGGGTTAGGGTTAGGGTGAGGGTTAGGGTTAGGGTTAGGGTTAGGTTTAGTGTTAGGGTTAGGGTTAGGGATAGGGAAATGGGAAGGGTTATTGTTAGAGTTAGGGTTATGGTTATGGTTAGGTTTAGGGTTAGCGTTAGGGAAACGGTAAGGGTTAGATTTAGGGTTAGGGTTAGGGTTAGGGTTAGGGAAACGGTAAGGGTTAGGGTTAGGGTTAGAGTTAGGGAAACGGAAAGAGTTAGGGTTAGGGTTAGGGTTAGGGAAACGGTAAGGGTTCGTGTTAGGGTTAGGGTTAGGAAACGGTAAGGGTGAGTGTTAGGGTTAGGTTTGGGGTTAGGGTTAGGGTAAGGGTTAGGTTTAGGTTTAGGGTTAGGGAAACCGTAATGGTTAGGGTTAGGGTTAGGGTTAGGATTAGGTTTAGGTTTAGTTTTAGGGTTAGGGTTAGCGTTAGGGTTAGGGTTAGGGTTAGGGTTAGGGTAAGCGTTAGGATTAGGGTTAGCGTTAGTGTTGGGGTTAGGGAAACGGTAAGGGTTAAGGTTAGATTTAGGGTTAGGGTTAGCGTAAGGGTAAGGGTTAGGGTTAGGGTTAGGGTGATTGTTAGGGTTATGGTTAGGGTTAGGGTAAGGTTTAGGGTTAGGGTTAGGGTTAGAGTTAGAGTTAGGGAAACGGTAAGGGTTAGGGTTAGGGAAACAGTAAGGGTTAGGGTTAGGGATAGGGTTAGGTTAAGGGTTAGGGTTAGGGTCAGGGTTTGGGTATGGGTTAGGTTTAGGTTTAGGGTTAGGGAAACGGTAAAGGTTAGGGTTAGGGAAACGGTAAGGGTTAGGGTTAGAGTTAGGGTTAGGTTTAGTGTTAGGGTTAGGGATAGGGTTAGGGTTAGGGTTAGGGTTAGGTTTAGTCTTAGGGTTAGGGTTAGGGTTAGGGTTAGGTAAACGGTAAGGTTTAGGGTCAGGGTTAGTGTTAGGGTTAGGGATAGGGTAAGGGTTAGGTTTAGGGTTAGGTTTAGGGTTAGGGTTAGGGTTAGCATTAGGGTTAGGGTTCGGGTTAGGGTCAGGGTTAGGGTTAGGTTTAGTTTTAGGGTTAGGGTTAGCGTTAGGGTTAGGGTGAGTTTTAGGCTTAGGGTTAGGGTTAGGGTTAGGGAAATGGTAAGGGTTAAGGTTAGGGTTACGGTTAGGGTTAGCGTAAGGGTAAGGGTTAGGGTTAGGGTGAGCGTTAGGGTTATGTTTAGGGTTAGGGTAAGGTTTAGGGTTAGGGTTAGGGTTAGGCAAACGGTAAGGGTTAGGGTTAGGGTTAGGGTTAGGGAAACGGAAAGGGTTAGGTTTAGGGTTAGGTTTAGGGTGAGGATTAGGGTTCGGGTTAGGGTTAGGTTTAGTGTTAGGGTTAGGGTTAGGGTTAGGGAAATGGTAAGGGTTAGGGTTAGGGTTAGGGTTAGGGTTATGGTTAGGTTTAGGGTTAGCATTAGGTAAACGGTAAGGCTTAGGTTTAGGGTTAGGGAAACGGTAAGGGTTAGGTTTAGTGTTAGTGTTGGGGTTAGGGAAATGGTAAGGGTTAGGGTGAGGGTTAGGTTTAGCGTAAGGGTCAGGGTTAGGGTTAGGGTTAGGGTTAGGGTTAGCATTAGGGTTAGGGTTAGGGAAACGGTAAGGGTTAGGTTTAAGGTTAGGGTTAGGAAAACGGTAAGCGTTAGGGTTAGGTTTAGTGTTAGGGTTAAGGTTAGGGTTAGCATTAGGGTTAGGGTTAGGGTTAGGTTTAGGGTAAGGGTTAGGGTTAGGGTCAGGGAAACGGTAAGGGTTAGGGTTAGGGTTAGGGTTAGGGAATTGGAAAGGGTTAGGGTTAGGGTTAGGGTGAGGTTAGGGTTAGGGTTAGGGTTAGGGTTAGGTTTAGTGTTAGGGTTAGGGTTAGGGTTAGGGAAATGGTAAGGGTTAGGTTTAGGGTTAGGGTTACGGTTAGGGTTATGTTTAGGGTTAGCGTTAGGGAAACGGTAAGGGTTAGATTTAGGGTTAGGGCTATGCTTAGGGTTAGGGAAACGGTAAGGGTTAGGGTTAGGGTTAGAGTTAGGGAATCGGAAAGGGTTAGGGTTAGGGTTAGGGTTAGGGCAACGGTAAGGGTTCGTGTTAGGGTTAGGGTTAGGAAACGGTAAGGGTGAGTGTTAGGGTTAGGGTTAGGGTTAGGGTTAGGGTAAGGGTAAGGGTGAGGATTACGATTAGGATTAGGGTTAGGTTTAGGATTAGGGTTAGGGAAACCGTAATGGTTAGGGTTAGGGTTAGGGTTAGGGTTAGGTTTAGGTTTAGTTTTAGGGTTTGGGTTAGCGTTAGGGTTAGGGTTAGGTTTAGGGTTAGGGTTAGGGTTAGGGTTAGCGTTAGGGTTAGGGTTAGCGTTAGTGTTGGGGTTAGGGAAACGGTAAGGGTTAAGGTTAGGGTTAGGATTAGGGTTAGCGTAAGGGTAAGGGTTAGGGTTAGGGTTAGGGTGAGGTTTAGGGTTATGGTTAGGGTTAGGGTAAGGTTTAGGGTTAGGGTTAGGGTTGGAGTTAGAGTTAGGGAAACGGTAAGGGTTAGGGTTAGGGAAACGGTAAGGTATAGGGTTACGGTTAGGGTTAGGTTTAGGGTTAGGGTTAGGGTTAGGGTTTGGGTAAGGGTTAGGGTTAGGGTTAGGGTTAGGGAAACGGTAAGGGTTAGGGTTAGGGAAACGGTAAGGGTTAGGGTTAGAGTTAGGGTTAGGTTTAGTGTTAGGGTTAGGGATAGGGTTAGGGTTAGGGTTAGGGTTAGGGTTAGGTTTAGTCTTAGGGTTAGGGTTAGGGTTAGGGTTAGGGTTAGGTAAACGGTAAGGTTTAGGGTTAGGGTTAGTGTTAGGGTTAGGGATAGGGTATGGGTTAGGTTTAGAGTTAGGGTTAGGGTTAGCGTTAGGGTTAGGGTTCGGGTTAGGGTCAGGGTTAGGGTTAGGTTTAGTTTTAGGGTTAGGGTTAGCGTTAGGGTTAGGGTTAGTTTTAGGGTTAGGGTTAGGGTTAGTGTTAGGGTTAGGGTTAGGGTTAGGGTTAGGTTTAGGGGTAGGGTTAGGGTTAGGGTTAGCGTTAGGGTTAGGGTTAGTTTTAGGGTTAGGGATAGGGTTAGGCTTAGCGTTAGGGTTAGGGTTAGCGTTAGGGTTAGGGTTAGCGTTAGGGTTAGCGTTAGGGTTAGGGTTAGCATTAGGGTTAGGTTTAGGGTTAGTGTTGGGGTTAGGGAAACGGTAAGGGTTAGGGTTATGGTTAGGGTTAGGGTTACTGTAAGGGTAAGTGTTAGGGTTATGGTTAGTGTTAGCGTTAGGGTTAGGGTTAGGGTAAGGGTTAGGAAAACGGTAAGGGTTAGGGTTAGGGTTAGGAAAACGGTAAGGGTTATGGTAAGGTTTAGGGTTAAGGTTAGGGTTAGGGTTAGGGTTAGGGTTAGGTTTAGGGTTAGGGTTAGGGTTAGGGTTAGGTTTAGGGTTAGGGTTAGGGTTAGGGAAACGGTAAGGGTTAGGGTTAGGGTTAGTGTTATGGTTAGGTTTAAGATTAGGGTTAGGGTTAGGGTGAGTGTTAGCGTTAGGGTTAGGGTTAGGGTTAGGGTTAGGGTTAGGCTTAAGGTTAAGGTTAGGGTTAGGAAAACGGTAAGGGTTAGGGTTAGTGTTAGGGTGAGGGTTAGGGTTAGGGTTAGGGTTAGGGTTAGTGTTAGGGTTAGGGTTAGGGTTAGGGTTAGGGAAACGGTAAGGGTTAGGGTTAGGATTAGGGTTAGGTTTAGGGTTAGTGTAAGGGTAAGGGTTAGGGTTAGGGTTAGTGTTAGCGTTAGGGTTAGGGTTAGGGTTAGGGTTAGGTTTAGGGTTAAGGTTAGGGTTAGGGAAACGGTAAGGGTTAGGGTTAGGGTTAGGGTTAGGAAAACGGTAAGGGTTAGGGTTAGGGTTACGGTTAGGTTTAGCGTAAGGGTAAGGGTTAGGGTTAGGGTTAGGGTGAGCGTTAGGGTTATGGTTAGGGTTAGGGTAAGGTTTAGGGTTAGGTTTAGGGTTAGGGAAACGGTAAGGGTGAGGGTTAGGGTCAGGGTTAGGTTAGGGAAACGGAAAGGGTTAGGGTTAGGGTTAGGGTTAGGGTGAGGGTTAGGGTTCGGGTTAGGGTTAGGTTTAGTGTTAGGGTTAGGGTTAGGGTTAGGGAAATGATAAGGGTTATGTTTAGGGTTAGGGTTAGGGTTATGGTTAGGTTTAGGGTTAGCATTAGGGAAACGGTAAGGCTTAGGTTTAGGGTTAGGGTTAGGGAAATGGTAAGGTTTAGGTTTAGTGTTAGTGTTGGGGTTAGGGAAATGGTAAGGGTTAGGGTTAGGGTTAGGGTTAGGGTTAGCGTAAGGGACAGGGTTAGGGTTAGGGTTAGGGTTAGCGTTAGGGTTAGGGTTAGGGAAACGGTAAGGGTAAGGGTTAAGGTTAGGTTAGGGTTAGGTTTAGGGTAAGGGTTAGGGTTAGGGTTAGGGAAACGGTAAGGGTTAGGGTTAGGGTTAGGGTTAGGGAAACGGTAAGCTTTAGGGTTAGGGTGAGGGTTAGGGAAACGGAAAGGGTTAGGGTTAGGTTTAGGGTGAGGGTTAGGGTTAGGGTTAGGGTTAGGGTTAGGTTTAGGTTAGGGTTAGGGTTAGGGTTAGGGTTAGGGTTAAGTTTAGGTTTAGGGTTAGGGTTAGGGTTAGGGAAATGGTAAGGGTTAGGGTTAGGGTTAGGGTTAGGGTAAGGTTTAGGTTTAGGGTTAGGGTTTTTTTTAGAGTTAGGGAAACGGTAAGGGTTAGGGTAGGGAAACGGTAAGGGTTAGGGTTGGGGTTAGGGTTAGGTTTAGGGTTAGGGTTAGGGTTAGGGTTTGGGTAAGGGTTAAGGTTAGGCTTAGGGTTAGGGAAACGGTAAGGGTTAGGGTTAGGGAAACGGTAAGGGTTAGGGTTAGAGTTAGGGTTAGGTTTAGTGTTAGGGTTAGGGATAGGGTTAGGGTTAGGGTTAGGGTTAGGTTTAGTCTTAGGGTGAGGGTTAGGGTTAGGGTTAGGTAAACGGTAAGGTTTAGGGTTAGGGTTAGTGTTAGGGTTAGGGATAGGGTAAGGGTTAGGTTTTGGATTAGGTTTAGGGTTAGGGTTAGGGTTAGGGTTAGCATTAGGGTTAGGTTTAGGGTTAGGGTCAGGGTTAGGGTTAGGTTTAGTTTTAGGGTTAGGGTTAGCTTTAAGGTTAGGGTTCGTTTTAGGGTTAGGGTTTGGGTTAGGGTTAGGTTTAGTTTTAGGGTTAGGGTTAGCGTTAGGTTTAGGGTTAGTTTTAGGGTTAGGGTTAGGGTTAGCGTTAGGGTTAGGGTTAGCATTAGGGTTAGGGTTAGGGTTAGGGTTAGCGTTAGGGTTAGGATTAGCGTTAGGGTTAGGTTTAGGGTTAGTGTTGGGGTTAGGGAAACGGTAAGAGTTAGGGTTAGGGTTAGGGTTAGCGTAAGGGTAAGGGTTAGGATTACGGTTAGTGTTAGCGTCAGGGTTAGGGTTAGGGTTAGGGTTAGGGAAACGGTAAGGGTTAAGGTTAGGGTTAGCGTTAGGATAAGGGTTAGGGTTAGGGTTAGGGTTAGGAAAACGGTAAGGGTTAGGGTTAGGTTTAGGGTTAAGGTTAGTGTTACGGTTAGGGTTAGGGTTAGGTTTAGTGTAAGGGTTAGGGTTAGGGTTAGGGTTAGGTTTGGTGTTAGGGTTAGGGTTAGGGTTAGGGTTAGGGAAACGGTAAGGGTTAGGTTTAGGGTTAGGGTTAGGGTTAGTGTAAGGGTAAGGGTTAGGGTTAGGGTTAGGGTTAGGGAAACAGAAAGGGTTAGGGTTAGGGTTAGGGTGAGGGTTAGGTTTAGGGTTAGGGTTAGGGTTAGGTTTAGTGTTAGGGTTAGGGTTAGGGATAGGGAAATGGGAAGGGTTATTGTTAGAGTTAGGGTTAGGGTTATGGTTAGGTTTAGGGTTAGCGTTACGGAAACGGTAAGGGTTAGATTTAGGGTTAGGGTTAGGGTTAGGGAAACGGTAAGGGTTAGGGTTAGGGTTAGAGTTAGGGAAACGGAAAGAGTTAGGGTTAGGGTTAGGGTTAGGGAAACGGTAAGGGTTCGTGTTAGGGTTAGGGTTAGCAAATGGTAAGGGTGAGTGTTAGGGTTAGGGTTGGCGTTAGGGTTAGGGTAAGGGT
>JANJXV010000010.1:2695000-2705000 GCA_024803745.1 Megascapheus bottae | reverse complement strand
AGGGTTAGGGTTAGGGTTAGGGTTAGGTTTAGGGTAAGGGTTAGGGTTAGGGAAACAGTAAGGTTTAGGGTTAAGTTTAGGGTTAGGAAAACGGTAAGCGTTAGGGTTAGGTTTAGGGTTAGGGTTAGGGTTAGGGTTAGCATTAGGGTTAGGGTTAGGGTTAAGGTTAGGTTTAGGGTAAGGGTTAGGGTTAGGGTTAGGGAAACAGTAAGGGTTAGGGTTAGGGATAGGGTTAGGGTTAGGGAAACGGTAAGGGTTAGGGTTAGGGAAACAGTAAGGGTTAGGGTTAGGATTAGGGTTAGGTTTAGGGTTAGGGTTAGGGTTAGGGTTTGGGTAAGGGTTAGGTTTAGGTTTATGGTTAGGGAAACGGTAAAGGTTAGGGTTAGGGAAACGGTAAGGGTTAGGGTTAGAGTTAGGGTTAGGTTTAGTGTTAGGGTTAGGGATAGGGTTAGGGTTAGGGTTAGGGTTAGGTTTAGTGTTAGGGTTAGGGTTAGGGTTAGGTAAACGGTAAGGTTTAGGGTTAGGGTTAGTGTTAGGGTTAGGGATAGGGTAAGGGTTAGGTTTAGGGTTAGGTTTAGGTTTAGGTTTAGGGTTAGGGTTAGGAAAACAGTAAGGGTTAGGGTTAAGGTTAGGGTTAGGAAAACGGTAAGCGTTAGGGTTAGGTTTAGGGTTAGGGTTAGGGTTAGGGTTAGGTTTAGTGTTAGGGTTAGGGTTAGGGTTAGGGTTAGGTAAACGGTAAGGTTTAGGGTTAGGGTTAGTGTTAGGGTTAGGGATAGGGTAAGGGTTAGGTTTAGGGTTAGGTTTAGGTTTAGGTTTAGGGTTAGGGTTAGGAAAACAGTAAGGGTTAGGTTTAAGGTTAGGATTAGGAAAACGGTAAGCGTTAGGGTTAGGTTTAGGGTTAGGGTTAGGGTTAGGGTTAGGGTTAGGTTTAGGGTAAGGGTTAGGGTTAGGGTTAGGGTTAGGGAAACGGTAAGGGTTAGGGTTAGGGATAGGGTTCGGGTTAGGGAGACTGTAAGGGTTAGGGTTAGGGTTAGGGTTAGGGAAACGGAAAGGGTTAGGGTTATGGTTAGGGTGAGGGTTAGGGTTAGGGTTAGGGTTAGGGTTAGGTTTAGTGTTAGGGTTAGGGTTAGGGTTAGGGAAATGGTAAGGGTTAGGTTTAGGGTTAGGGTTAGGTTTAGGGTTAGCGTTAGGGAAACGTTAAGGGTTAGATTTAGGGTTAGGGTTAGGGTTAGGGTTAGGGAAACGGTAAGGGTTAGGGTTAGGGTTACAGTTACGGAAATGGAAAGGGTTAGGGTTAGGGTTAGGTTTAGGGAAACGGTAAGGGTTCGTGTTAGGGTTAGGGTTAGTGTTAGGAAACGGTAAGGGTGAGTGTTAGGGTTAGGGTTGTGGTTAGGGTTAGGGTAAGGGTAAGGGTGAGGGTTACGATTAAGATTAGGGTTAGGTTTAGGATTAGGGTTAGGGAAACCGTAATTTTTAGGGTTAGGGTTAGGGTTAGGGTTAGGTTTAGGATTAGTTTTAGGGTTCGGGTTAGCGTTAGGGTTAGGGTTAGGTTTAGGGTTAGGGTTAGGTTTAGGGTTAGCGTTAGGGTTAGGGTTAGCGTTAGTGTTGGGGTCAGGGAAACGGTAAGGGTTAAGGTTAGGGTTAGGGTTAGGGTTAGCGTAAGGGTAAGGGTTAGGGTAAGGGTGATTGTTAGGGTTATGGTTAGGGTTAGGGTAAGGTTTAGGGTTAGGGTTAGGGTTAGAGTTAGAGTTAGGGAAATGGTAAGGGTTAGGGTTAGGGACACGGTAAGGGTTAGGGTTAGGGTTAGGGAAACGGTAAGGGTTAGGGTTTGGGAAACGGTAAGGGTTAGGGTTAGAGTTAGGGTTAGGTTTAGTGTTAGGGTTAGGGATAGGGTTAGGGTTAGGGTTAGGGTTAGGTTTAGTCTTAGGGTTAGGGTTAGGGTTAGGGTTAGGTAAACGGTAAGGTTTAGGGTTAGGGTTAGTGTCAGGGTTAGGGATAGGGTAAGGGTTAGGTTTAGGGTTAGGTTTAGGGTTAGGGTTAGGGTTAGCATTAGGGTTAGGGTTCAGGTTAGGGTCAGGGTTAGGGTTAGGTTTAGTTTTAGGGTTAGGGTTAGCGTTAGGGTTAGGGTTAGGGTTAGTTTTCGGGTTAGGGTTAGTGTTAGGGTTAGCGTTAGGGTTAGGGTTAGCGTAAGGGGAAGGGTTAGGGTTACGGTTAGTGTTAGCGTTATGGTTAGGGTTAGGGTTAGGGTTAGGGTAACGGTAAGGGTTAGGGTTTGGGTTAGGGTTAGGATAAGGGTTAGGGTTAGGGTTAGGGTTAGGAAAACGGTAAGGGTAAGGGTTAGGGTTAGGGTTAGGGTGAGCGTTAGGGTTATGGTTAGGGTTAGGGTAAGGTTTAGGGTTAGGGTTAGGGTTAGGGAAACGGTAAGGTTTAGGTTTAGGGTTAGGGTTAGGGTTAGAGAAACGGAAAGGGTTAGGGTTAGGGTAAGGGTTAGGGTGAGTGTTAGGGTTCGGGTTAGGTTTAGGTTTAGTGTTAGGGTTAGGGTTAGGGTTAGGGAAATGGTAAGGGTTATGGTTAGGGTTAGGGTTAGGGTTATGGTTAGGTTTAGGGTTAGCATTAGGGAAACGGTAAGTCTTAGGTTTAGGGTTAGGGTTAGGGTTAGGGTTAGGGAAACGGTAAGGGTTAGGTTTAGTTTTAATGTTGGGGTTAGGGAATGGTAAGGGTTAGGTTTAGGGTTAAGGTTAGGGTTAGCGTAAGGGTCAGGGTTATGGTTAGGGTTAGGTTTAGGGTTAGCGTTAGGGTTAGGGTTAGGGAAACGGTAAGGGTTAGGGTTAAGGTTAGGGTTAGGAAAACGGTAAGCGTTAGGGTTAGGTTTAGGGTTAGGGTTAGGGTTAGGGTTAGCGTTAGGGTTAGGGTTAGGGTTAGGGTTAGGGTAAGGGTTAGGGTTAGTGTTAGGGTAGGGAAACGGTAAGGGTTAGGGTTAGGGTTAGGGTTAGGGAAACGGAAAGGGTTAGGGTTAGGTTTAGGGTGAGGGTTAGGGTTTGGGTTAGGGTTAGGGAAATGGTAAGGGTTAGGTTTAGGGTTAGGGTTAGGGTTATGGTGAGGTTTAGGGTTAGCGTTAGGGAAACGGTAAGGGTTAGGTTTAGTGTTAGTGTTGGGGTTAGGGAAACGGTAAGGTTTAGGGTTAGGGTTAGGTTTAGCGTAAGGGTCAGGGTTAGGTTTAGGGTTAGGGTTACCGTTAGGGTTAGGGTTAGGGTTAGGGTTAGGTTTACGGTTAGGGTTGGGTTAGGGAACCAGTAAGGGTTAGGGTTAAGGTTAGGGTTAGGAAAACGGTAAGCGTTAGGGTTAGGTTTAGGTTTAGGGTTAGGGTTAGGGTTAGCGTTAGGTTTAGGGTAAGGTTTAGCGTTAGGGTTAGGGTTAGGGTTAGGGGTAGGGTTAGGGTTATGGTTAGGTTTAGGGGTAGGGTTAGGGTTAGGGTTAGGGGTAACGTTAGGGTTAGGGTAGGTGTAGGTTTAGGGTTAGGGTTAGGGCTAGGGTTAGGGTTAGGGTTAGGGTTTGGTAAGGGTTAGGTTTAGGTTTAGGGTTAGGGAAACGGTAAAGGTTAGGGTGAGGGAAACCGTAAGAGTTAGGGTTAGAGTTAGGGTTAGGTTTAGTGTTAGGGTTAGGGATAGGGTTAGGGTTAGGTTTAGGGTTGGTTTATTCTTAGGGTTAGGGTTAGGGTTAGGGTTAGGTAAACGGTAAGGTTTAGGGTTAGGGTTAGTGTTAGGGTTAGGGATAGGGTAAGGGTTAGGTTTAGGGTTAGGTTTAGGTTTAGGGTTACGGTTAGGGTTAGGAAAACAGTAAGGGTTAGGGTTAAGGTTAGGGTTAGGAAAACGGTAAGCGTTAGGGTTAGGTTTAGGGTTAGGGTTAGGGTTAGGGTTAGCGTTAGGGTTAGGGTTAGGGAAACAGTAAGGGTTAGGGTTAAGGTTAGGGTTAGGAAAACGGTAAGCTTTAGGGTTAGGTTAGGGTTAGGGTTAGGGTTAGGTTTAGGGTTAGGGTTAGGGTTAGGGTTAGCGTTAGGGTTAGGGTTAGGGTGAGGGTTAGGTTTAGGGTAAGGGTTAGGGTCAGGTTTAGGGTTAGGGTTAGGGTTAGGGAAACAGTAAGGTTTAGGGTTAAGTTTAGGGTTAGGAAATCGGTAAGCGTTAGGGTTAGGTTTAGGGTAAGGGTTAGGGTTATGGTTAGCGTTAGGGTTAGGGTTAGGGTTAAGGTTAGGTTTAGGGTAAGTGTTAGGGTTAGGGTTAGGGTTAGGGAAACGGTAAGGGTTAGGGCTAGGGAAACAGTAAGGGTTAGGGTTAGGGTTAGGGTTAGGTTTAGGGTTAGGGTTAGGGTTAGGGTTTGGGTAAGGGTTAGGTTTAGGTTTAGGGTTAGGGAATCGGTAAAGGTTAGGGTTAGGGAAACGGTAAGGGTTAGGGTTAGAGTTAGGGTTAGGTTTAGTGTTAGGGTTAGGGATAGGGTTAGGGTTAGGGTTAGGGTTAGGTTTAGTATTAGGGTTAGGGTTAGGTTTAGGGTTAGGTAAACGGTAAGGTTTAGGGTTAGGGTTAGTGTTAGGGTTAGGGATAGGGTAAGGGTTAGGTTTAGGGTTAGGTTTAGGTTTAGGGTTACGGTTAGGGTTAGGAAAACAGTAAGGGTTAGGGTTAAGGTTAGGGTTAGGAAAACGGTAAGCGTTAGGGTTAGGTTTAGGGTTAGGGTTAGGGTTAGGGTTAGCGTTAGGGTTAGGGTTAGGGGTAGGGTTAGGTTTAGGGTAAGGGTTAGGGTTAGGGTTAGGGTTAGGGAAACGGTAAGGGTTAGGGTTAGGGGTAGGGTTCGGGTTAGGGAAACTGTAAGGGTTAGGGTTAGGGTTAGGGTTAGGGAAACGGAAAGGGTTAGGGTTAGGGTTAGGGTGAGGGTTAGGGTTAGGGTTAGGGTTAGGTTTAGTGTTAGGGTTAGGGTTAGGGTTAGGGAAATGGTAAGGGTTAGGTTTAGGGTTAGGGTTAGGATTATGGTTAGGTTTAGGGTTAGCGTTAGGGAAACGTTAAGGGTTAGATTTAGGGTTAGGGTTAGGGTTAGGGTTAGGGAAACGTTAAGGGTTAGGGTTAGGGTTACAGTTACGGAAATGGAAAGGGTTAGGGTTAGGGTTAGGTTTAGGGAAACGGTAAGGGTTCGTGTTAGGGTTAGGGTTAGTGTTAGGAAACGGTAAGGGTGAGTGTTAGGGTTAGGGTTGGGGTTAGGGTTAGGGTAAGGGTAAGGGTGAGGGTTACGATTAAGATTAGGGTTAGGTTTACGATTAGGGTTAGGGAAACCGTAATTTTTAGGGTTAGGGTTAGGGTTAGGGTTAGGTTTAGGATTAGCTTTAGGGTTCGGGTTAGCGTTAGGGTTAGGGTTAGGTTTAGGATTAGGCTTAGGTTTAGGGTTAGCGTTAGAGTTAGGGTTAGCGTTAGTGTTGGGGTCAGGGAAACGGTAAGGGTTAAGGTTAGGGTTAGGGTTAGGGTTAGCGTAAGGGTAAGGGTTAGGGTTAGGGTGATTGTTAGGGTTATGGTTAGGGTTAGGGTAAGGTTTAGGGTTAGGGTTAGGGTTAGAGTTAGAGTTAGGGAAATGGTAAGGGTTAGGGTTAGGGACACGGTAAGGGTTAGGGTTAGGGTTAGGGAACCGGTAAGGGTTAGGGTTTGGGAAACGGTAAGGGTTAGGGTTAGAGTTAGGGTTAGGTTCAGTGTTAGGGTTAGGGATAGGGTTAGGGTTAGGGTTAGGGTTAGGTTTAGTCTTAGGGTTAGGGTTAGGGTTAGGGTTAGGTAAACGGTAAGGTTTAGGGTTAGGGTTAGTGTCAGGGTTCGGGATAGGGTAAGGGTTAGGTTTAGGGTTAGGTTTAGGGTTAGGGTTAGGGTTAGCATTAGGGTTAGGGTTCAGGTTAGGGTCAGGGTTAGGGTTAGGTTTAGTTTTAGGGTTAGGGTTAGCGTTAGGGTTAGGGTTAGGGTTAGTTTTAGGGTTAGGGTTAGTGTTAGGGTTAGCGTTAGGGTTAGGGTTAGCGTAAGGGGAAGGGTTAGGGTTACGGTTAGTGTTAGCGTTATGGTTAGGGTTAGGGTTAGGGTTAGGGTAACGGTAAGGGTTAGGGTTTGGGTTAGGGTTAGGATAAGGGTTAGGGTTAGGGTTAGGGTTAGGAAAACGGTAAGGGTAAGGGTTAGGGTTAGGGTTAGGGTGAGCGTTAGGGTTATGGTTAGGGTTAGGGTAAGGTTTAGGGTTAGGGTTAGGGTTAGGGAAACGGTAAGGTTTAGGTTTAGGGTTAGGGTTAGGGTTAGAGAAACGGAAAGGGTTAGGGTTAGGGTAAGGGTTAGGGTGAGTGTTAGGGTTCGGGTTAGGTTTAGGTTTAGTGTTAGGGTTAGGGTTAGGGTTAGGGAAATGGTAAGGGTTATGGTTAGGGTTAGGGTTAGGGTTATGGTTAGGTTTAGGGTTAGCATTAGGGAAACGGTAAGTCTTAGGTTTAGGGTTAGGGTTAGGGTTAGGGTTAGGGAAACGGTAAGGGTTAGGTTTAGTTTTAATGTTGGGGTTAGGGAATGGTAAGGGTTAGGTTTAGGGTTAAGGTTAGGGTTAGCGTAAGGGTCAGGGTTAGGGTTAGGGTTAGGTTTAGGGTTAGCGTTAGGGTTAGGGTTAGGGAAACGGTAAGGGTTAGGGTTAAGGTTAGGGTTAGGAAAACGGTAAGCGTTAGGGTTAGGTTTAGGGTTAGGGTTAGGGTTAGGGTTAGCGTTAGGATTAGGGTTAGGGTTAGGGTTAGGGTAAGGGTTAGGGTTAGGGTTATGGTTAGGGTAAGGGTTAGGGTTAGTGTTAGGGTAGGGAAACGGTAAGGGTTAGGGTTAGGGTTAGGGTTAGGGAAACGGAAAGGGTTAGGGTTAGGTTTAGGGTGAGGGTTAGGGTTTGGGTTAGGGTTAGGGAAATGGTAAGGGTTAGGTTTAGGTTTAGGGTTAGGGTTATGGTGAGGTTTAGGGTTAGCGTTAGGGAAACGGTAAGGGTTAGGTTTAGTGTTAGTGTTGGGGTTAGGGAAACGGTAAGGTTTAGGGTTAGGGTTAGGTTTAGCGTAAGGGTCAGGGTTAGGTTTAGGGTTAGGGTTAGCGTTAGGGTTAGGGTTAGGGTTAGGGTTAGGTTTACGGTTAGGGTTGGGTTAGGGAAACAGTAAGGGTTAGGGTTAAGGTTAGGGTTAGGAAAACGGTAAGCGTTAGGGTTAGGTTTAGGGTTAGGGTTAGGGTTAGGGTTAGCGTTAGGGTTAGGGTTAGGGTTAGGGTTAGGTTTAGGGTAAGTGTTAGGGTTAGGGTTAGGTTTAGGGTTAAGGTTAGGGTTAGGGAAACAGTAAGGGTTAGGGTTAAGGTTAGGGTTAGGAAAACGGTAAGCGTTAGGGTTATTTTTAGGGTTAGGGTTAGGGTTAGGGTTAGCGTTAGGGTTAGAGTTAGGGTTAGGGTTAGGTTTTGGGTAAGGGTTAGGGTTAGGGTTAGGGTTAGGGAAACAGTAAGGGTTAGGGTTAGGGATAGGGTTAGGGTTAGGGTTAGGGTTAGGGTTAGGGTGAGGGTTAGGGTTTGGGTAAGGGTTAGGGTTAGGGTTAGGGTTAGGGAAACTGTAAGGGTTAGGGTTAGGGAAACGGTAAGGGTTAGGGTTAGAGTTAGGGTTAGGTTTAGTGTTAGGGTTAGGGTTAGGGTTAGGGTTAGGGTTAGGTTTAGTCTTAGGGTTAGGGTTAGGGTTAGGGTTAGGGTTAGGTAAACGGTAAGGTTTAGGGTTAGGGTTAGTGTTAGGGTTAGGGATAGGGTAAGGGTTAGGTTTAGGGTTAGGTTTAGGGTTAGGGATAGTGTTAGCATTAGGGTTAGGATTCGGGATAGGGTCAGGGTTAGGGTTTGGTTTAGTTTTTGGGTTAGGGTTAGCGTTAGGGTTAGGGTTAGTTTTAGGGTTAGGGTTAGGGTTAGGGTTAGGGAATCGGTAAAGGTTAGGGTTAGGGAAACGGTAAGGGTTAGGGTTAGAGTTAGGGTTAGGTTTAGTGTTAGGGTTAGGGATAGGGTTAGGGTTAGGGTTAGGGTTAGGTTTAGTCTTAGGGTTAGGGTTAGGGTTAGGGTTAGGTAAACGGTAAGGTTTAGGGTTAGGGTTAGTGTCAGGGTTAGGGATAGGGTAAGGGTTAGGTTTAGGGTTAGGTTTAGGGTTAGGGTTAGGGTTAGCATTAGGGTTAGGGTTCAGGTTAGGGTCAGGGTTAGGGTTAGGTTTAGTTTTAGAGTTAGGGTTAGCGTTAGGGTTAGGGTTAGGGTTAGTTTTAGGGTTAGGGTTAGTGTTAGGGTTAGCGTTAGGGTTAGGGTTAGCGTAAGGGGAAGGGTTAGGGTTACGGTTAGTGTTAGCGTTATGGTTAGGGTTAGGGTTAGGGTTAGGGTAACGGTAAGGGTTAGGGTTTGGGTTAGGGTTAGGATAAGGGTTAGGGTTAGGGTTAGGGTTAGGAAAACGGTAAGGGTAAGGGTTAGGGTTAGGGTTAGGGTGAGCGTTAGGGTTATGGTTAGGGTTAGGGTAAGGTTTAGGGTTAGGGTTAGGGTTAGGGAAACGGTAAGGTTTAGGTTTAGGGTTAGGGTTAGGGTTAGAGAAACGGAAAGGGTTAGGGTTAGGGTAAGGGTTAGGGTGAGTGTTAGGGTTCGGGTTAGGTTTAGGTTTAGTGTTAGGGTTAGGGTTAGGGTTAGGGAAATGGTAAGGGTTATGGTTAGGGTTAGGGTTAGGTTTAGGGTTAGCATTAGGGAAACAGTAAGTCTTAGGTTTAGGTTTAGGGTTAGGGTTAGGGTTAGGGAAACGGTAAGGGTTAGGTTTAGTTTTAATGTTGGGGTTAGGGAATGGTAAGGGTTAGGTTTAGGGTTAAGGTTAGGGTTAGCGTAAGGGTCAGGGTTAGGGTTAGGGTTAGGTTTAGGGTTAGCGTTAGGGTTAGGGTTAGGGAAACGGTAAGGGTTAGGGTTAAGGTTAGGGTTAGGAAAACGGTAAGCGTTAGGGTTAGGTTTAGGGTTAGGGTTAGGGTTAGGGTTAGCGTTAGGGTTAGGGTTAGGGTTAGGGTTAGGGTAAGGGTTAGGGTTAGGGTTAGGGTTAGGGTAAGGGTTAGGGTTAGTGTTAGGGTAGGGAAACGGTAAGGGTTAGGGTTAGGGTTAGGGTTAGGGAAACGGAAAGGGTTAGGGTTAGGTTTAGGGTGAGGGTTAGGGTTTGGGTTAGGGTTAGGGAAATGGTAAGGGTTAGGTTTAGGTTTAGGGTTAGGGTTATGGTGAGGTTTAGGGTTAGCGTTAGGGAAACGGTAAGGGTTAGGTTTAGTGTTAGTGTTGGGGTTAGGGAAACGGTAAGGTTTAGGGTTAGGGTTAGGTTTAGCGTAAGGGTCAGGGTTAGGTTTAGGGTTAGGGTTAGCGTTAGGGTTAGGGTTAGGGTTAGGGTTAGGTTTACGGTTAGGGTTGGGTTAGGGAAACAGTAAGGGTTAGGGTTAAGGTTAGGGTTAGGAAAACGGTAAGCGTTAGGGTTAGGTTTAGGGTTAGGGTTAGGGTTAGGGTTAGCGTTAGGGTTAGGGTTAGGGTTAGGGTTAGGTTTAGGGTAAGGGTTAGGGTTAGGGTTAGGTTTAGGGTTAAGGTTAGGGTTAGGGAAACAGTAAGGGTTAGGGTTAAGGTTACGGTTAGGAAAACGGTAAGCGTTAGGGTTATTTTTAGGGTTAGGGTTAGGGTTAGGGTTAGCGTTAGGGTTAGGGTTAGGGTTAGGGTTAGGTTTTGGGTAAGGGTTAGGGTTAGGGTTAGGGTTAGGGAAACAGTAAGGGTTAGGGTTAGGGATAGGGTTAGGGTTAGGGAAACGGTAAGGGTTAGGGTTAGGGTTAGGGAAACGGAAAGGGTTAGCGTTAGGGTTAGGGTGAGGGTTAGGGTTTGGGTAAGGGTTAGGGTTAGGGTTAGGGTTAGGGAAACTGTAAGGGTTAGGGTTAGGGAAACGGTAAGGGTTAGGGTTAGAGTTAGGGTTAGGTTTA
>JANJXV010000010.1:2647500-2690000 GCA_024803745.1 Megascapheus bottae | reverse complement strand
TTAGGGTTAGGGTTAGAGTTAGGGAAACGGTAAGGGTTAGGGTTAGGGAAACGGTAAGGGTTAGGTTTAGAGTTAGGGTTAGGTTTAGTGTTAGGGTTAGGGATAGGGTTAGGGTTAGGGTTAGGGTTAGGTTTAGTCTTAGGGTTTGGGTTAGGGTTAGGGTTAGGTAAAAGGTAAGGGTTAGGGTTAGGGTTAGTGTTAGGGTTAGGGTTAGGGGAAGGGTTAGGTTTAGGGTTAAGGTTAGGGTTAGCATTAGGGTTAGGGTTCGGGTTAGGTTCAGGGTTAGGGTTAGGTTTAGTTTTAGGGTTAGGGTTAGCGTTAGGGTTAGGGTGAGTTTTAGGGTTAGGGTTAGGTTTAGTTTTAGGGTTAGGGTTAGCGTTAGGGTTAGGGTTAGTTTTAGGGTTAGGGTTATGGTTAGCGTTAGGGTCAGGGTTAGCGTTAGGGTTAGGGTTAGGGTTAGGGTTAGGGTTAGGGTTAGCGTTAGGGTTAGGGTTAGCGTTAGGGTTAGGTTTAGGGTTAGTGTTGGGGTTAGCATAAGAGTAAGGGTTAGGGTTACGGTTAGTGTTAGCGTTAGGGTTAGGGTTAGGGTTAGGGTTAGGGTTAGGGTTACGGTTAGTGTTAGCGTTAGGGTTAGGGTTAGGGTTAGGGTTAGGGTTAGGGTTAGGAAAACCGTAAGGGTTAGGGTTAGGTTTAGGGTTAAGGTTAGTGTTAGGGTTAGGGTTAGGGTTAGGTTTAGGGTTAGGGTTAGGGTTAGGGTTCGGGAAACGGTAAGTGTTAGGGTTATGGTTAGGGTGAGGGTTAGGGTTAAGGGTTAGGGTTAGGGAAACGGTAAGGGTTAGGGTTAGGGTTAAGGTTATGGTTAGGTTTAGGATTAGGGTTAGGGTTAGGGTTAGGGTTAGGGAAATGGTAAGGGTTAGGGTTAGGTTTAGTGTTAGGGTTAGGTTTAGGGTTAAGGTTAGGGTTAGGAAACGGTAAGGGTTAGGGTTAGGTTTAGGGTTAGGTTTGGTGTTAGGGTTAGGTTTATGGTTAGGGGTAGGGTTAGGGTGAGGGTTAGGGTTAGGGTTAGGGTTAGGTTTGGTGTTAGGGTTAGGGTTAGGGTTAGGGAAATGGTAAGGGTTAGGGTTAGAGTTAGGGTTAGGGTTATGGTTAGGTTTAGGGTTAGCGTTAGGGAAATGGTAAGGGTTAGATTTAGGGTTAGGGTTAGGGTTAGGGTTAGGGTAACGGTAAGGGTTAGGGTTAGGGTTAGAGTTAGGGAACCGGAAAGGGTTAGGGTTAGGGTTAGGTTTAGGGAAAAGTTAAGGGTTCGTGTTAGGGTTAGGGTTAGGAAATGGTAAGGGTGAGTGTTAGGGTTAGGGTTGGGGTTAGGGTTAGGTTAAGGGTAAGGGTGAGGGTTACGATTAGGATTAGGGTTAGGTTTAGGATTAGGGTTAGGGAAACCGTAATAGTTAGGGTTAGGGTTAGGGTTAGGGTTAGGTTTAGGTTTAGTTTCAGGGTTAGGGTTAGCGTTAGGGTTAGGGTTAGGTTTAGGGTTAGGGTTAGGGTTAGGGTTAGCGTTAGGGTTAGTGTTAGCGTTAGTGTTGGGGTTAGGGAAACGGTAAGGGTTATGGTTAGGGTTAGGGTTAGCGTAAGGGTAAGGGTTAGGGTTAGGGTTAGGGTGATTTTTAGGGTTATGGTTAGGGTTAGGGTGAGGTTTAGGGTTAGGGTTAGGGTTAGGGTTAGAGTTAGGGAAACGGTAAGGGTTAGGGTTAGGGAAACGGTAAAGGATAGGCTTAGGGTTAGGTTTAGGGTTAAGGTTAGGGTTAGGGTTAGGGTTAGGTTTAGGTTTAGGGTTAGGGTTAGGGTTAGGGTTCGGTAAACGGTAAGGGTTAGGGTTAGGGTTAGGGTTAGGGAAACGGTAAGGGTTAGGGTTAGGATTAGGGTTAGGGAAACGGTAAGGGTTAGGGTTAGGGTTAAGGTTATGGTTAGGTTTAGGATTAGGGTTAGGGTTAGGGTTAGGGTTAGGGTTAGGGAAACGGTAAGGGTTAGGGTTAGGGTTAGGTTTAGGGTTAGGGTTAGGTTTAGGGTTAAGGTTAGGGTTAGGAAACGGTAAGGGTTAGGGTTAGGGTTAGGGTTAGGTTTGGTGTTAGGGTTAGGGTTAGGGTTAGGGTTAGGGTTAGGGTTAGGGAAACGGTAAGGGTTAGGGTTAGGGTTAGGGATAGGTTTGGTGTTAGGGTTAGGGTTAGGTTTAGGGTTAGGGTTAAGTTTAGGGTTAGGGTTAGGGTTAGGGAAATGGTAAGGGTTAAGTTTAGGGTTAGGGTTAGGGTTAGGGTTAGGGACATGGTAAGGGTTAGGGTTAGGGTTAGGGTTAGGAAAACGGTAAGGGTTAGGGTTTGGTTTAGGTTTAGGGTTAGGGTTAGGGTTAGCGTTAGGTTTAGGGTTAGGGTTACGGTTAAGTTTAGGGTTAGGGTTAGGGAAATGGTAAGGGTTAGGGTTAGGGTTAACGTTAGGTTTAGGGTTAGGGTTAGGATTAGGGTTAGGGTTAGGGTTAGGTTTAGTGTTAAGGGTAGGGTTAGGTTTAGGGAAACGGTAAGGGTTAGGGTTAGGGTTAGGTTTAGGTTAGGTTTATGGTTAGGTTTAGGGTTAGGTTTAGGATTAGGGTTAGGGAAAAGGTAAGGGTTAGGTTTAGGGTTAGGGAAACGGTAAGGGTTCGGGTTCGAGTTAGGGTTAGGGAAACGGTAAGGGTGAGCGTTAGGTTTAGTGTTGGTGTTAGGGTTAGGGTAAGGGTAAGTGTGAGGGTTACTGTTAGGGTTAGGGTTAGGTTTAGAATTAGGGTTAGGGAAACGTTCAGGGTTATGGTTAGGGTTAGGGTTAGAGTTAGGGAAACGGTAAGGGTTAGGGTTAGGGAAACGGTATGGGTTAGGATTAGGGTTAGGGTTAGATTTAGGGTTAGGTTTAGGGTTTGGGTAAGGGTTAGATTTAGGGTTAGGGTTAGGGTTAGGGTTAGGGTTAGTGTTAGCGTTAGGGTTAGGGTTAGGGTTAGGTAAACGGTAAGGTTTAGGGCTAGGGTTAGGGTTAAGGATAGCGTAAGGGTAAGGTTTAGGGTTAGGGTTAGTGTTAGAATTAGGGTTAGGGTTAGGGTTAATGTTAGGGAAATGGTAAGGGTTAAGGTTAGGGTTACGGTTAGGGTTAGCGTAAGGGTAAGGGTTAGGGTTAGGGTGAGCGTTAGGGTTATGGTTAGGATTAGGGTAAGGTTTAGGGTTAGGGTTAGGGTTAGGGTTAGGGTTAGGGTTAGGTAAAAGGTAAGGTTTAGGGTTAGGGTTAGTGTTAGGGTTAGGGATAGGGTAAGGGTTAGGTTTAGGGTTAAGGTTAGGGTTAGCATTAGGGTTAGGGTTCGGGTTAGGTTCAGGGTTAGGGTTAGGTTTAGTTTTAGGGTTAGGGTTAGCGTTAGGGTTAGGGTGAGTTTTAGGGTTAGGGTTAGGTTTAGTTTTAGGGTTAGGGTTAGCGTTAGGGTTAGGTTTAGTTTTAGGGTTAGGGTTAGGGTTAGCGTTAGGGTTAGGGTTAGCGTTAGGGTTAGGTTTAGGGTTAGTGTTGGGGTTAGGGAAACGGTAAGGGTTAGGGTTAGGGTTAGGGTTAGCATAAGGGTAAGGGTTAGGGTTACGGTTAGTGTTAGCGTTAGGGTTAGGGTTAGGGTTAGGGTTAGGGTTAGGGAAACGGTAAGGGTTAGGGTTAGGGTTAGGGTTAGGAAAACGGTAAGGGTTAGGGTTAGGTTTAGGGTTAAGGTTAGGGTTAGGGTTAGGGTTAGGGTTAGGTTTAGGGTTAGGGTTAGGGTTAGGGTTCGGGAAACGGTAAGTGTTAGGGTTATGGTTAGGGTGAGGGTTAGGGTTAAGGTTAGGGTTAGGGTTAGGTTTAGTGTTAGGGTTAGGGTTAGGGTTAGGGTTAGGGTTAGGGTTAGGGAAAGGGTAAGGGTTAGGGTTAGGGTTAAGGTTATGGTTAGGTTTAGGATTAGGGTTAGGGTTAGGGTTAGGGTTAGGGTTAGGGAAATGGTAAGGGTTAGGGTTAGGGTTAGGGTTAGGGTTAGGTTTAGGGTTAAGGTTAGGGTTAGGAAACGGTAAGGGTTAGGGTTAGGTTTAGGGTTAGGTTTGGTGTTAGGGTTAGGTTTAGGGTTAGGGTTAGGGTTAGGGTGAGGGTTAGGGTTAGGGTTAGGGTTAGGTTTGGTGTTAGGGTTAGGGTTAGGGTTAGAGAAATGGTAAGGGTTAGGGTTAGAGTTAGGGTTAGGGTTATGGTTAGGGTTAGGGTTAGCGTTAGGGAAATGGTAAGGGTTAGATTTAGAGTTAGGGTTAGGGTTAGGGTTAGGGTAACGGTAAGGGTTAGGGTTAGCGTTAGAGTTAGGGAACCGGAAAGGTTTAGGGTTAGGGTTAGGTTTAGGGAAACGTTAAGGGTTCGTGTTAGGGTTAGGGTTAGGAAATGGTAAGGGTGAGTGTTAGGGTTTGGGTTGGGGTTAGGGTTAGGGTAAGGGTAAGGGTGAGGGTTACGTTTAGGATTAGGGTTATGTTTAGGATTAGGGTTAGGGAAACCGTAATAGTTAGGGTTAGGGTTAGGGTTAGGGTTAGGTTTAGGTTTAGTTTCAGGGTTAGGGTTAGCGTTAGGGTTAGGGTTAGGTTTAGAGTTAGGGTTAGGGTTAGGGTTAGCGTTAGGGTTAGGGTTAGCGTTAGTGTTGGGGTTAGGGAAACGGTAAGGGTTATGGTTAGGGTTAGGGTTAGCGTAAGGGTAAGGGTTAGGGTTAGGGTTAGGGTGATTTTTAGGGTTATGGTTAGGGTTAGGGTGAGGTTTAGGGTTAGGGTTAGGGTTAGGGTTAGAGTTAGGGAAACGGTAAGGGTTAGGGTTAGGGAAACGGTAAAGGTTAGGGTTAGGGTTAGGGTTAGGTTTAGGGTTAGGATTAGGGTTAGGGTTTGGGTAAGGGTTAGGTTTAGGGTTAGGGTTAGGGAAACGGTAAGGCTTAGGGTTAGGGAAACGGTAAGGCTTAGGGTTAGAGTTAGGGTTAGTTTTAGTGTTAGGGTTAGGGATAGGGTTAGGGTTAGGGTTAGTGTTAGGTTTAGTCTTAGGGTTAGGGTTAGGGTTAGGGTTAGGTAAACGGTAAGGTTTAGGGTTAGGGTTAGTGTTAGGGTTAGGGATAGGATAAGGGTTAGGTTTAGGGTTGGGTTTAGGGTTAGGGTTAGGGTTAGCATTAGGGTTAGGGTTCGGGTTAGGGTCAGGGTTAGGGTTAGGTTTAGTTTTAGGGTTAGGGTTAGCGTTAGGGTTAGGGTGAGTTTTAGGGTTAGGGTTAGGTTTAGTTTTAGGGTTAGGGTTAGCGTTATTGTTAGGGTTAGTTTTAGGGTTAGGGTTAGGGTTAGCGTTAGGGTCAGGGTTAGCGTTACGGTTAGGGTTAGGGTTAGGGTTAGGGTTAGCGTTAGGTTTAGGGTTAGCGTTAGGGTTAGGTTTAGGGTTAGTGTTGGGGTTAGGGAAACGGTAAGGGTTAGGGTTAGGGTTAGGGTTAGCATAAGGGTAAGGGTTAAGGTTTTGGTTAGTGTTTGCGTTAGGGTTAGGGTTAGGGTTAGGGTTCGGGTTAGGGAAACGGTAAGGGTTAGGGTTAGGAAAACGGTAAGGGTTAGGGTTAGGTTTAGGGTTAAGGTTAGGGTTAGGGTTAGGGTTAGGTTTAGGTTTAGGGTTAGGGTTAGGGTTAGGGTTCGGTAAACGGTAAGGGTTAGGGTTAGGGTTAGGGTTAGGGTTAGGGAAACGGTAAGGGTTAGGGTTAGGATTAGGGTTAGGGAAACGGTAAGGGTTAGGGTTAGGGTTAAGGTTATGGTTAGGTTTAGGATTAGGGTTAGGGTTAGGGTTATGGAAACGGTAAGGGTTAGGGTTAGGGTTAGGTTTAGGGTTAGGGTTAGGTTTAGGGTTAAGGTTAGGGTTAGGAAACGGTAAGGGTTAGGGTTAGGGTTAGGGTTAGGTTTGGTGTTAGGGTTAGGGTTAGGGTTAGGGTTAGGGAAACGATAAGGGTTAAGGTTAGGGTTAGGGATAGGTTTGGTGTTAGGGTTAGGGTTAGGTTTAGGGTTAGGGTTAAGTTTAGGGTTAGGGTTAGGGTTAGGGTTAGGGTTAGGGTTAGGGACATGGTAAGGGTTAGGGTTAGGGTTAGGGTTAGGGAAATGGTAAGGGTTAGGGTTAGGTTTAGGGTTAGGAAAACGGTAAGGGTTAGGGTTAGGTTTAGGTTTAGGGTTAGGGTTAGGGTTAGCGTTAGGTTTAGGGTTAGGGTTACGGTTAAGTTTAGGGTTAGGGTTAGGGAAATGGTAAGGGTTAGGGTTAGGGTTAACGTTAGGTTTAGGGTTAGGGTTGGGATTAGGGTTAGGGTTAGGTTTAGGTTTAGTGTTAGGGGTAGGGTTAGGTTTAGGGAAACGGTAAGGGTTAGGGTTAGGGTTAGGTTTAGGGTTAGGTTTAGGGTTAGGTTTAGGGTTAGGTTTAGGATTAGGGTTAGGGAAAAGGTAAGGGTTAGGTTTAGGGTTAGGGAAACGGTAAGGGTTCGGGTTCGGGTTAGGGTTAGGGAAACGGTAAGGGTGAGGGTTAGGTTTAGTGTTGGTGTTAGTGTTAGGGTAAGGGTAAGTGTGAGGGTTACTGTTAGGGTTAGGGTTAGGTTTAGAATTAGGGTTAGGGAAACGTTCAAGGTTATGGTTAGGGTTAGGGTTAGAGTTAGGGAAACGGTAAGGGTTAGGGTTAGGGAAACGGTATGGGTTAGGATTAGGGTTAGGGTTAGATTTAGGGTTAGGGTTAGGGTTTGGGTAAGGGTTAGATTTATGGTTAGGGTTAGGGTTAGGGTTAGGTTTAGTGTTAGCGTTAGGGTTCGGGTTAGGGTTAGGTAAACGGTAAGGATTAGGGCTAGGGTTAGGGTTAGGGATAGCGTAAGGGTAAGGTTTAGGGTTAGGGTTAGTGTTAGAATTAGGGTTAGGGTTAGGGTTAATGTTAGGGAAATGGTAAGGGTTAAGGTTAGGGTTACGGTTAGGGTTAGCGTAAGGGTAAGGGTTAGGGTTAGGGTTAGGGTGAGCGTTAGGGTTATGGTTAGGGTTAGGGTAAGGTTTAGGGTTAGGGTTAGGGTTAGGGAAACGGTAAGGGTTAGGGTTAGGGTTAGGGTTAGGATTAGGGAAACGGAAAGGTTTAGGTTTAGGGTTAGGGTTAGGGTGAGGGTTAGGGTTCGGGTTAGGGTTAGGTTTAGTGTTAGGGTTAGGGTTAGGGTTAGGGCAATGGTAAGGGTTAGGGTTAGGGTTAGGGTTAGTGTTATGGTTAGGTTTAGGGTTAGCATTAGGGAAACGGTAAGGCTTAGGTTTAGGGTTAGGGTTAGGGTTAGGGAAACGGTAAGGGTTAGGTTTAGTGTTAGTGTTGGGGTTAGGGAAATGGTAAGGGTTAGGGTTAGGGTTAGGTTTAGGGTTAGCGTAAGGGTCAGGGTTAGGGTTAGGGTTAGGGTTAGGTTTAGGGTAAGGGTTAGGGTTAGGGTTAGGGAAGCGGTAAGGGTTAAGGTTAGGGTTAGGGTTAGGGAAACGGTAAGGATTAGGGTTAGGGTTAGGGTTAGGGAAATGGAAAGGGTTAGGGTTGGTTTAGGGTTAAGGTTAGGGTTAGGGTTAGGGTTAGGGTTAGGGTTAGGTTAGGGTTAGGGTTAGGGTTAGGGAAACGGTAAGGGTTAGGGTTAGGGTTAGGGTTAAGGTTAGGGTTAGGGTTAGGGTTAGGGTTAGGTTTAGTGTAAGGGTTAGGGTTAGGGTTAGGGTTAGGGTTAGGGAAATGGTAAGGGTTAGGGTTAGGGTTAGGGTGAGGGTTAGGGTTAGGGTTAGGGTTAGGGTTAGGTTTGGTGTTAGGGGTAGGGTTAGGGTTAGGGTTAGGGAAACGATAAGGGTTAGGGTTAGGGTTATGGTTAGCGTAAGGGTAAGGGTTAGGGTTAGGGTTAGGGTTAGGGAAACGGTAAGGGTTAGGGTTAGGGTTAGGGTGAGGGTTAGGGATAGGTTTAGGGTTAGGGTTAGGTTTAGTGTTAGTGTTAGGGTTAGGGTGAGGGAAATGGTAAGGGTTATTGTTAGAGTTAGGGTTAGGGTTATGGTTAGGTTTAGGGTTAGCGTTAGGGAAACGGTAAGGGTTAGATTTAGGGTTAGGGTTAGGGTTAGGTTTAGGGAAATGGAAAGGGTTAGGGTTAGGGTTAGGGTTAGGGATACGTAAGGGTTCGTGTTAGGGTTAGGGTTAGGAAACGGTAAGGGTGAGTGTTAGGGTTAGGGTTGGGGTTAGGGTTAGCGTGAGGGTAAGGGTGAGGGTTACGATTAGGATTAGGGTTAGGTTTAGGATTAGGGTTAGGGAAACCGTAATGGTTAGGGTTAGGGTTAGGGTTAGGGTTAGGTTTAGGTTTAGTTTTAGGGTTAGGGTTAGCGTTAGGGTTAGGGTTAGGTTTAGGGTTAGGGTTAGGGTTAGGGTTAGCGTTAGGATTAGGGTTAGCGTTAGTGTTGGGGTTAGGGAAACGGTAAGGGTTAAGGTTAGGGTTAGGGTTAGGGTTAGCGTAAGGGTAAGGGTTAGGGTTAGGGTTAGGGTGATTGTTAGGGTTATGGTTAGGGTTAGGGTAAGGTTTAAGGTTAGGGTTAGGGTTAGGGTTAGAGTTAGGGAAACGGTAAGGGTTAGGGTAAGGGTTAGGGTTAGGTTTAGGGTTAGGGTTAGGGTTCGGGTTTGGGTAAGGGTTAGGTTTAGGGTTAGGGTTAGGGAAACGATAAGGGTTAGGGTTAGGGAAATGGTAAGTGTTAGGGTTAGAGTTAGGTTTAGGTTTAGTGTTAGGGTTAGGGATAGGGTTAGGGTTAGGGTTAGGGTTAGGGTTAGGTTTAGTCTTAGGGTTAGGGTTAGGGTTAGGGTTAGGTAAACGGTAAGGTTTAGGGTAAGGGTTAGTGTTAGGGTTAGGGATAGGGTAAGGGTTAGGTTTAGGGTTAGGTTTAGGGTTAGGGTTAGGGTTAGCATTAGGGTTAGGGTTCGGGTTAGGGTCAGGGTTAGGGTTAGGTTTAGTTTCAGGGTTAGGGTTAGCGTTAGGGTTAGGGTGAGTTTTAGGCTTAGGGTTAGGGTTAGCGTTATGGTTAGGGTTAGGGTTAGGGTTATGTTTAGATTTAGGGTTAGGGTTAGCGTTAGGGTTAGGGTTAGTTTTAGGGTTAGGGTTAGGGTTAGCGTTAGGGTCAGGGTTAGCTTTAGGGTTAGGGTTAGGGTTAGCGTTAGGGTTAGGGTTAGGGTTAGGGTTAGCATTAGGGTTAGTGTTGGGGTTAGGGAAACGGTAAGGGTTAGGGTTAGGGTTAGGGTTAGCATAAGGGTAAGGGTTAGGGTTACGGTTAGTGTTAGCATTAGGGTTAGGGTTAGGGTTAGGGTTCGGGTTAGGGAAACGGTAAGGGTTAGGGTTAGGGTTAGGGTTAGGAAAACGGTAAGGGTTAGGGTTAGGTTTAGGGTTAGGGTTAGGGTTAGGGTTCGGGAAACGGTAAGGTTTAGGGTTAGGGTTAGGGTTAGGGTGAGGGTTAGGGTTAGGGTTAGGGTTAGGTTTAATGTTAGGGTTAGGGTTAGGGTTAAGGTTAGGGAAATGGTAAGGGTTAGGGTTAGGGTTAAGGTTATGGTTAGGTTTAGGATTAGGGTTAGGGTCAGGGTTAGGGTTAGGGTTAGGGAAACGGTAAGGGTTAGGGTTAGGGTTAGGGTTAGGGTTAGGGTTAGGGTTAAGGTTAGGGTTAGGAAACGGTAAGGGTTAGGGTTAGGGTTAGGGTTAGGTTTGGTGTTAGGGTTAGGGTTAGGGTTAGGGTGAGGGTTAGGGTTAGGGTTAGGGTTAGGTTTAGTGTTAGGGTTAGGGTTGGGGTTAGGGAAAGGGTAAGGGTTAGGGTTGGAGTTAGGGTTAGGGTTATGGTCAGGTTTAGGGTTAGCATTAGGGAAATGGTAAGGGTTAGATTTAGGGTTAGGGTTAGGGTTAGGGTTAGGGAAACGGTAAGGGTTAGGGTTAGGGTTAGAGTTAGGGAAACGGAAAGGGTTAGGGTTAGGGTTAGGTTTAGGGAAACGGTAAGGGTTCGTGTTAGGGTTAGGGTTAGGAAACGGTAAGGGTGAGTGTTAGGGTTAGGGTTGGGGTTAGGGTTAGGGTAAGGGTAAGGGTGAGGGTTACGATTAGGATTAGGGTTAGGTTTAGGATTAGGGTTAGGGAAACCGTAATAGTTAGGGTTAGGGTTAGGGTTAGGGTTAGGTTTAGGTTTAGTTTCAGGGCTAGGGTTAGCGTTAGGGTTAGGGTTATGTTTAGGGTTAGGGTTAGGGTTAGGGTTAGCGTTAGGGTTAGGGTTAGCGTTAGTGTTGGGGTTAGGGAAACGGTAAGGGTTATGGTTAGGCTTAGGGTTAGCGTAAGGGTAAGGGATAGGGTTAGGGTTAGGGTGATTTTTAGGGTTATGGTTAGGGTTAGGGTGAGGTTTAGGGTTAGGGTTAGGGTTAGGGTTAGAGTCAGGGAAACGGTAAGGGTTAGGGTTAGGGAAACGGTAAGGGTTAGTGTTAGGGTTAGGGTTAGGTTTAGGGTTAGGATTAGGGTTAGGGTTTGGGTAAGGGTTAGGTTTAGGGTTAGGGTTAGGGAAACGGTAAGGGTTAGGGTTAGGGGAACGGTAAGGGTTAGGGTTAGAGTTAGGGTTAGGTTTAGTGTTAGGGTTAGGGATAGGGTTAAGGTTAGTGTTAGGGTTAGGTTTAGTCTTAGGGTTAGGGTTAGGGTTAGGGTTAGGTAAACGGTAAGGTTTAGGGTTAGGGTTAGTGTTAGGGTTAGGGATAGGGTAAGGGTTAGGTTTAGGGTTGGTTTTAGGTTTAGGGTTAGGGTTAGCATTAGGGTTAGGGTTCGGATTAGGGTCAGGGTTAGGGTTAGGTTGAGTTTTAGGGTTAGGGTTAGCGTTAGGGTTAGGGTGAGTTTTAGGGTTAGGGTTAGTTTTAGTTTTAGGGTTAGGGTTAGCGTTAGGGTTAGGGTTAGTTTTAGGGTTAGGGTTAGGGTTAGCGTTAGGGTCAGGGTTAGCGTTAGGGTTAGGGTTAGGGTTAGGGTTAGCGTTAGGGTTAGGGTTAGCGTTAGGGTTAGGTTTATGGTTAGTGTTGGGGTTAGGGAAACGGTAAGGGTTAGGGTTAGGGTTAGGGTTAGCATAAGGTAAGGTTTAGGGTTAGGGTTAGGGTTAGGGTTAGGGTTAGGGAAACGGTAAGGGTTAGGGTTAGGGTTAGGGTTGGGGTTAGGTTTAGGGTTAAGGTTAGGGTTAGGAAACGGTAAGGGTTAGGGTTAGGGTTAGGGTTAGGTTTGGTGTTAGGGTTAGGGTTAGGGAAACGGTAAGGGTTAGGGTTAGGGTTAGGGTTAGGTTTGGTGTTAGGGTTAGGGTTAGGTTTAGGGTTAGGGTTAAGTTTAGGGTTAGGGTTAGGGTTAGGGTTAGGGTTAGGGAAATGGTAAGGGTTAGGGTTAGGGTTAGAGTTAGGAAAACGGTAAGGTTTAGGGTTAGGTTTAGGTTTAGGGTTAGGGTTAGGGTTAGGGTTAGCGTTAGGGTTAGGGTTAGGGTTAAGTTTAGGGTTAGGGTTAGGGAAATGGTAAGGGTTAGGGTTAGGGTTAACGTTAGGTTTAGGGTTAGGGTTAGGATTAGGGTTAGGGTTAGGGTTAGGTTTAGTGTTAGGGGAAGGGTTAGGGTTAGGGAAACGGTAAGGGTTAGGGTTATGGTTAGGTTTAGGATTAGTGTTAGGGAAAAGGTAAGGGTTAGGTTTATGGTTAGGGAAACGGTAAGGGTTCGGGTTCGGGTTAGGGTTAGGGAAACGGTAAGGGTGAGGGTTAGGTTTAGTGTTTGGGTTAGGGTTAGGGTAAGGGTAAGTGTGAGGGTTACGGTTAGGGTTAGGGTTAGGTTTAGAATTAGGGTTAGGGAAATGGTCAGGGTTAGGGTTAGGGTTAGGGTTAGAGTTAGGGAAACGGTAAGGGTTAGGGTTAGGGAAACGGTGTGGGTTAGGATTAGGGTTAGGGTTAGGTTTAGGGTTAGGGTTAGGGTTTGGGTAAGGGGTAGATTTAGGGTTAGGGTTAGGGTTAGGGTTAGGTTTAGTGTTAGCGTTAGGGTTAGGGTTAGGGTTAGGTAAACGGTAAGGTTTAGGGCTAGGGTTAGGGTTAGGGATAGCGTGAGGGTAAGATTTAGGGTTAGGGTTAGTGTTAGAATTAGGGTTAGGGTTAGGGTTAATGTTAGGGAAATGGTAAGGGTTAAGGTTAGGGTTACGTTTAGGGTTAGCGTAAGGGTAAGGGTTAGGGTTAGGGTTAGGGTGAGCGTTAGGGTTATGGTTAGGGTTAGGGTAAGGTTTAGGGTTAGGGTTAGGGTTAGGGAAACGGTAAGGGTTAGGGTTAGGGTTAGGGCTTGGGAAATGGAAAAGTTTAGGTTTAGCCTTAGGGTTAGGGTGTGGGTTAGGGTTCGGGTTAGGGTTAGGTTCAGCGTTAGGGTTAGGGTTAGGGTTAGGGAAATGGTAAGGGTTAGGGTTAGGGTTAGGGTTAGGGTTATGGTTATGTTTAGGGTTAGCATTAGGGTAACGGTAAGGGTTAGGTTTAGTGTTAGTGTTGGGGTTAGGGAAATGGTAAGGGTTAGGGTTAGGGTTAGGTTTAGGGTTAGCGTAAGGGTCAGGGTTAGGGTTAGGGTTAGGGTTAGGTTTAGGGTAAGGGTTAGGGTTAGGGTTAGGGAAGCGGTAAGGGTTAAGGTTAGGGTTAGGGTTAGGGAAACGGTAAGGGTTAGGGTTAGGGTTAGGGTTAGGGAAATGGAAAGGGTTAGGGTTGGTTTAGGGTTAGGGTTAGGGTTAGGGTTAGGGTTAGGTTAGGGTTAGGGTTAGGGTTAGGGTTAAGTTTATGGTTAGGGTTAGGGTTAGAGTTAGGGAAATGGTAAGGGTTAGGGTTAGGGTTAGAGTTAGGGTAAGGTTTAGGGTTAGGGTTAGGGTTATGGTTAGAGTTAGGGAAACGGTAAGGTTTAGGGTTAGGTTTAGGGTTAAGGTTAGGGTTAGGGTTAGGGTTAGGGTTAGGTTTAGTGGAAGGGTTAGGGTTAGGGTTAGGGTTAGGGTTAGGGAAACTGTAAGGGTTAGGGTTAGGGTTAGGGTGAGGTTTGGTGTTAGGGTTAGGGTTAGGGTTAGGGTTAGGGTTAGGGAAAAGGTAAGGGTTAGGGTTAGGGTTAGGGTTATGGTTAGTGTAAGGGTAAGGGTTAGGGTTAGGGTTAGGTTTAGGGAAACCGAAAGGGTTAGGGTTAGGGTTAGGGTGAGGGTTAGGGATAGGTTTAGGGTTAGGGTTAGGTTTAGTGTTAGTGTTAGGGTTAGGGTTAGGGAAATGATAAGGGTTATTGTTAGAGTTAGGGTTAGGGTTATGGTTAGGTTTAGGGTTAGCGTTAGGGAAACGGTAAGGGTTAGATTTAGGGTTAGGGTTAGGGTTAGGGAAACTGAAAGGGTTAGGGTTAGGGTTAGGGTTAGGGATACGGTAAGGGTTCTTGTTAGGGTTAGGGTTAGGAAACGGTAAGGGTGAGTGTTCGGGTTAGGGTTGGGGTTAGGGTTAGCGTGAGGGTAAGGGTGAGGGTTACGATTAGGATTAGGGTTAGGTTTAGGATTAGGGTTAGGGAAACCGTAATGGTTAGGGTTAGGGTTAGGGTTAGGGTTAGGTTTAGGTTTAGTTTTAGGGTTCGGGTTAGCGTTAGGGTTAGGGTTCGGTTTAGGGTTAGGGTTAGGTTTAGGGTTAGCGTTAGGGTTAGGGTTAGCGTTAGTGTTGGGGTTAGGGAAAGGGTAAGGGTTAAGGTTAGGGTTAGGGTTAGGGTTAGCGTAAGGGTAAGGGTTAGGGTTAGGGTTAGGGTGATTGTTAGGGTTATGGTTAGGGTTAGGGTAAGGTTTAGGGTTAGGGTTAGGGTTAGGGTTAGAATTAGGGAAACGGTAAGGTTTAGGGGTAGGGTTAGGGTTAGGTTTAGGGTTAGGGTTAGGGTTAGGGTTTGGGTAAGGGTTAGGTTTAGGGTTAGGGTTAGGGAAACGATAAGGGTTAGGGTTAGGGAAACGGTAAGTGTTAGGGTTAGAGTTAGGTTTAGGTTTAGTGTTAGGGTTAGGGATAGGGTTAGGGTTAGGGTTAGGGTTAGGTTTAGTCTTAGGGTTAGGGTTAGGGTTAGGGTTAGGTAAACGGTAAGGTTTAGGGTTAGGGTTAGTGTTAGGGTTAGGGATAGGGTAAGGGTTAGGTTTAGGGTTAGGTTTAGGGTTAGGGTTAGGGTTAGCATTAGGGTTAGGGTTCGGGTTAGGGTCAGGGTTAGGGTTAGGTTTAGTTTTAGGGTTAGGGTTAGCTTTAGGGTTAGGGTTAGTTTTAGGGTTAGGGTTTGGGTTCGGGTTAGGTTTAGTTTTAGGGTTAGGGTTAGCGTTAGGTTTAGGGTTAGGGTTAGGGTTAGCGTTAGGGTTAGGATTAGCGTTAGGGTTAGGTTTAGGGTTAGTGTTGGGGTTAGGGAAACGGTAAGGGTTAGGGTTAGGGTTAGGGTTAGCGTAAGGGTAAGGGTTAGGATTATGGTTAGTGTTAGCGTTAGGGTTAGGGTTAGGGTTAGGGTTAGGTTAGGGTTAGGGTTAGGGTTAGGGTTAGGGTTAGGGTTAGGGTTAGGGTTAGGTTTAGTGTTAGGGTTAGGGTTAGGGAAATGGTAAAGTTTAGGGTTAGGGTAACGGTAAGGGTTAGGGTTAGGGAAACAGTAAGGTTTAGGGTTAGGGTTAGGGTTAGGTTAAGGGTTAGGGTTAGGGTTAGGGTTTGGGATGGGTTAGGTTTAGGTTTAGGGTTAGGGAAACGGTAAAGGTTAGGGTTAGGGAAACGGTAAGGGTTAGGGTTAGAGTTAGGGTTAGGTTTAGTGTTAGGGTTAGGGATAGGGTAAGGGTTAGGTTTAGGGTTAGGTTCAGGTTTATGGTTAGGGTTAGGGTTAGCATTAGGGTTAGGGTTCGGGTTCGGGTCAGGGTTAGGGTTAGGTTTAGTTTTAGGGTTAGGGTTAGCGTTAGGGTTAGAGTGAGTTTTAGGGTTAGGGTTAGGTTTAGCGTTATGGTTTTGGTTAGGGTTAGGGTTAGGTTTAGTTTTAGTGTTAGGGTTAGCGTTAGGGTTAGGGTTAGTTTTAGGGTTAGGGTTAAGGTTAGGGTGAGCGTTAGGGTTATGGTTAGGGTTAGGGTAAGGTTTAGCATTAGGGTTAGGGTTAGGGTTAGGGGTAGGGTTAGGGTTATGGTTAGGTTTAGGGGTAGGGTTAGGGTTAGGGTTATGGGTAACGTTAGGGTTAGGGGTAGGTTTAGGTTTAGGGTTAGGTTTAGGGCTAGGGTTAGGGTTAGGGTTAGGGTTTGGGTAAGGGTTAGGTTTAGGTTTAGGGTTAGGGAAACGGTAAAGGTTAGGGTTAGGGAAACGGTAAGGGTTAGGGTTAGAGTTAGGGTTAGGTTTAGTGTTAGGGTTAGGGATAGGGTTAGGGTTAGGTTTAGGGTTGGTTTAGTCTTAGGGTTAGGGTTAGGGTTAGGTAAACGGTAAGGTTTAGGGTTAGGGTTAGTGTTAGGGTTAGGGATAGGGTAAGGGTTAGGTTTAGGGTTAGGTTTAGGTTTAGGGTTAGGGTTAGGGTTAGGGAAACAGTAAGGGTTAGGGTTAAGGTTAGGGTTAGGAAAACGGTAAGCGTTAGGGTTAGGTTTAGGGTTAGGGTTAGGGTTAGGGTTAGCGTTAGGGTTAGGGTTAGGGTTAGGGTTAGGTTTAGGGTAAGGGTTAGGGTTAGGGTTAGTGTTTCGGAAACAGTAAGGGTTAGGGTTAGGGATAGGGTTAGGGTTAGGGAAACGGTAAGGGTTAGGGTTAGGGTTAGGGAAACGGAAAGGGTTAGGGTTAGGGTTAGGGTGAGGGTTAGGGTTAGGGTTAGGGTTAGGTTTAGTGTTAGGGTTAGGGTTAGGGTTAGGGAAATGGTAAGGGTTAGGTTTAGGTTTAGGGTTAGGGTTATGGTTAGGTTTAGGGTTAGCGTTAGGGAAACGGTAATGGTTAGATTTAGGGTTAGGGTTAGGGTTAGGGTTAGGGAAACGGTAAGGGTTAGGGTTAGGGTTAGGGTTAGGAAACGGTAAGGGTGAGTGTTAGGGTTAGGGTTGGTGTTAGGGTTAGGGTAAGGGTAAGGCTGAGGGTTACGATTAGGATTAGGGTTAGGTTTAGGATTAGGGTTAGGGAAACCGTAATGGTTAGGGTTAGGGTTAGGGCTAGGGTTAGGTTTAGGTTTAGTTTTAGGGTTCGGGTTAGCGTTAGGGATAGGGTTAGGTTTAGGGTTAGGGTTAGGGTTAGGGTTAGCGTTAGGGTTAGGGTTAGCGTTAGTGTTGGGGTTAGGGAAACGGTAAGGTTTAAGTCTAGGGTTAGGGTTAGGGTTAGCGTAAGGGTAACGGTTAGGGTTAGGGTTAGGTTTAGGTTTAGGGTTAGAGTTAGGGTTAGGGAAACGGTAAGGGTTAGGTTTATTGTTAGTGTTGGGGTTAGGGAATTGGTAAGGGTTAGGGTTAGGGTTAGGTTTAGGGTTAGCGTAAGGGTCAGGGTTAGGGTTAGGGTTAGGTATAGGGTTAGCATTAGGGTTAGGGTTAGGGAAACGGTAAGGGTTAGGGTTAAGTTTATGGTTAGGAAAACGGTAAGCGTTAGGGTTAGGTTTAGGGTTAGGGTTAGGGTTAGGGTTAGCGTTAGGGTTAGGGTTAGGGTTAGGGTTAGGGTAAGGGTTAGGGTTAGGGTTAGGGTTAGGGAAACGGTAAGGGTTAGGGTTAGGGTTAGGGTTAGGGAAACGGAAAGGGTTAGGGTTAGGTTTAGGGTGAGGGTTAGGGATAGGGTTATGGTTAGGGTTAGGTTTAGGTTTAGTGTTAGGGTTAGGGTTAGGGTTAGGGAAATGGTAAGGGTTAGGGTTAGGGTTAGGGTTAGGGTTATGGTTAGGTTTAGGGTTAGCGTTAGGGAAACGGTTAGGGTTAGGTTTAGTGTTAGTGTTGGGGTTAGGGAAACGGTAAGGGGTAGGGTTAGGGTTAGGGTTAGCGTAAGGGTCAGGGTTAGGGTTAGGTTTAGTGTTATCTTTAGGGTTAGGGTTAGGGTTAGGGTTAGGTTTAGGGTTAGGGTTAGGGTTAGGGAAACAGTAAGGGTTAGGGTTAAGGTTAGGGTTAGGAAAACGGTAAGCGTTAGGGTTAGGTTTAGGTTTAGGTTTAGGGTTAGGGTTAGCGTTAGGGTTAGGGTTAGGGTTAGGGTTATGTTTAGGGTAAGGGTTAGGGTTAGGGTTAGGTTTAGGGTTAGGGTTAGGGTTAGGGAAACAATAAGGTTTAGGGTTAAGTTTAGGGTTAGGAAAACGGTAAGCGTTAGGGTTAGGTTTAGGGTTAGGGTTAGGGTTAGGGTTAGGGTTAGGTTTAGGGTAAGGGATAGGGTTAGGGTTAGGGTTAGGGAAACAGTAAGGGTTAGGGTTAGGGATAGGGTTAGGGTTAGGGTTAGGGAAACGGTAAGGGTTAGGGTTAGGGAAACAGTAAGGGTTAGGGTTAGGGTTAGGGTTAGGTTTAGGGTTAGGGTTAGGGTTAGGGTTTGGGTAAGGGTTAGGTTTAGGTTTAGGGTTAGGGAAACGGTAAAGTTTAGGGTTAGGGAAACGGTAAGGGTTAGGGTTAGAGTTAGGGTTAGGTTTAGTGTTAGGGTTAAGGATAGGGTTAGGGTTAGGGTTAGGGTTAGTTTTAGTCTTAGGGTTAGGGTTAGGTAAACGGTAAGGTTTAGGGTTAGGGTTAGTGTTAGGGTTAGGGATAGGGTAAGGGTTAGGTTTAGGGTTAGGTTTAGGTTTAGGGTTACGGTTAGGGTTAGGGAAACAGTAAGGGTTAGGGTTAAGCTTAGGGTTAGGAAAACGGTAAGCGTTAGGGTTAGGTTTAGGGTAAGGGTTAGGGTTAGGGTTAGGGTTAGGGAAACGGTAAGGGTTAGGGTTAGGGATAGGTTTCGGGTTAGGGAAACGCTAAGGGTGAGGGTTAGGGTTAGGGTTAGGGAAACGGAAAGGGATAGGGTTAGGGTTAGGGTTAGGTTTAGTGTTAGGGTTAGGGTTAGGGTTAGGGAAATGGTAAGGGTTAGGTTTAGGGTTAGGGTTAGGGTTATGGTTAGGTTTAGGGTTAGCGTTAGGGAAACGGTATTGGTTAGATTTAGGGTTAGGTTTAGGGTTAGGGTTAGGGAAACGGTAAGGGTTAGGGTTAGGGTTAGAGTTACGGAAATGGAAAGGGTTAGGGTTAGGGTTAGGTTTAGGGAAACGGTAAGGGTTCGTGTTAGGGTTAGGGTTAGGGTTAGGAAACGGTAAGGGTGAGTGTTAGGGTTGGGTTGGGGTTAGGGTTAGGGTAAGGGTAAGGGTGAGGGTTACGATTAAGATTAGGGTTAGGTTTAGGATTAGGGTTAGGGAAACCGTAATGGTTAGGGTTAGGGTTAGGGTTAGGGTTAGGGTTAGGGTTATGGTTAGGTTTAGGGTTAGCGTTAGGGAAACGGTTAGGGTTAGGTTGAGTGTTAGTGTTGGGGTTAGGGAAACGGTAAGGGTTAGGGTTAGGGTTAGGGTTAGCGTAAGGGTCAGGGTTAGGGTTAGGGTTAGTGTTAGCGTTAGGGTTAGGGTTAGGGTTAGGGTTAGGTTTAGGGTTAGGGTTAGGGTTAGGGAAACAGTAAGGGTTAGGGTTAAGGTTAGGGTTAGGAAAACGGTAAGCGTTAGGGTTAGGTTTAGGGTTAGGGTTAGGGTTAGGGTTAGCGTTAGGGTTAGGGTTAGGGTTAGGGTTATGTTTAGGGTAAGGGTTAGGGTTAGGGTTAGGTTTAGGGTTAGGGTTAGGGTTAGGGAAACAGTAAGGTTTAGGGTTAAGTTTAGGGTTAGGAAAACGGTAAGCGTTAGGGTTAGGTTTAGGGTTAGGGTTAGGGTTAGGGTTAGCGATAGGGTTAGGGTTAGGATTAGGTTTAGGCTAAGGCATAGGGTTAGGGTTATGGTTAGGGAAACAGTAAGGGTTAGGGTTAGGGATAGGGTTAGGGTTAGGGAAACGGTAAGGGTTAGGGTTAGGGAAACAGTAAGGGTTAGGGTTAGGGTTAGGTTTAGGTTTAGGGTTAGGGTTAGCATTAGGGTTTGGGTAAGGGTTAGGTTTAGGTTTAGGGTTAGGGAAACGGTAAAGGTTAGGGTTAGGGAAACGGTAAGGGTTAGGGTTAGAGTTAGGGTTAGATTTAGTGTTAGGGTTAGGGATAGGGTTAGGGTTAGGGTTAGGGTTAGGTTTAGTCTTAGGGTTAGGGTTAGGGTTAGGTAAACGGTAAGGTTTAGGGTTAGGGTTAGTGTTATTGTTAGGGATAGGGTAAGGATTAGGTTTAGGGTTAGGTTAGGGTTAGGGTTAGGGTTAGGGTTAGGGTTAGGGTTAGGTTTAGGGTAAGGGTTAGGGTTAGGGTTAGGGTTAGGGAAACGGTAAGGGTTAGGGTTAGGGATAGGGTTCGGGTTAGGGAAACGCTAAGGGTTAGGGTTAGGGTTAGGGTTAGGGTTATGGTTTGGTTTAGGTTTAGCCTTAGGGAAACGGTAAGGGTTAGATTTAGGGTTAGGGTTAGGGTTAGGGTTAGGGAAAGGTAAGGGTTAGGGTTAGGGTTAGAGTTACGGAAATGGAAAGGGTTAGGGTTAGGGTAGGTTTAGGGAAACGGTAAGGGTTCGTGTTAGGGTTAGGGTTAGGGTTAGGAAACGGTAAGGGTGAGTGTTAGGGTTGGGTTGGGGTTAGGGTTAGGGTAAGGGTAATGGTGAGGGTTACGATTAAGATTAGGGTTAGGTTTAGGATTAGGGTTAGGGAAACCGTAATGGTTAGGGTTAGGGTTAGGGTTAGGGTTAGGTTTAGGTTTAGTTTTAGGTTTCGGGTTAGCGTTAGGGTTAGGGTTAGGTTTAGGGTTAGGGTTACGTTTAGGGTTAGCGTTAGGGTTAGGGTTAGCGTTAGTGTTGGGGTTAGGGAAACGGTAAGGGTTAAGGTTAGGGTTAGGGTTAGCGTAAGGGTAAGGGTTAGGGTTAGGGTTAGGGTTAGGGTGATTGTTAGGGTTATGGTTAGGGTTAGGGTAAGGTTTAGGGTTAGGGTTAGGTTTAGAGTTAGAGTTAGTTAAACGGTAAGGGTTAGGGTTAGGGAAACGGTAAGGGTTAGGGTTAGGGTTAGGGTTAGGTTTAGGGTTAGGGTTTGGGTAAGGGTTAGGGTTAGGGTTAGGGAAACGGTAAGGGTTAGGGTTAGAGTTAGGGTTAGGTTTAGTGTTAGGGTTAGGGATAGGGTTAGGGTTAGGGTTAGGGTTTGGTTTAGTCTTAGGGTTAGGGTTAGGGTTAGGGTTAGGTAAACGGTAAGGTTTAGGGTTAGGGTTAGTGTTAGGGTTAGGGATAGGGTAAGGGTTAGGTTTAGGGTTAGGTTTAGGGTTAGGGTTAGGGTTAGCATTAGGGTTAGGGTTCGGGTTAGGGTCAGGGTTAGGGTTAGGTTTAGTTTTAGGGTTAGGGTTAGCATTAGGGTTAGGGTTAGGGTTAGTTTTAGGGTTAGGGTTAGGGTTAGGGTTAGGGAAACGGTAAGGGTTAGGGTTAGGGTTAGGGTTAGGGTTAGGGTTAGGGAAACGGAAAGGGTTAGGGTTAGGTTTAGGGTGAGGGTTAGGGTTAGGGTTAGGGTTAGGGTTAGGTTTAGGTTTAGTGTTAGGGTTAGGGTTAGGGAAATGGTAAGGGTTAGGGTTATGGTTAGGGTTAGGGTTATGGTTAGGTTTAGGGTTAGCGTTAGGGAAACGGTTAGGGTTAGGTTTAGTGTTAGTGTTGGGGTTAGGGAAACGGTAAGGGTTAGGGTTAGGGTTAGGGTTAGCGTAAGGGTCAGGGTTAGGGTTAGGGTTAGTGTTAGCGTTAGGGTTAGGGTTAGGGTTAGGGTTAGGTTTAGGTTTAGGGTTAGGGTTAGGGAAACAGTAAGGGTTAGGGTTAAGGTTAGGGTTAGGGAAACGGTAAGCGTTAGGGTTAGGTTTAGGGTTAGGGTTAGAGTTAGGGTTAGCGTTAGGGTTAGGGTTAGGGTTAGGGTTATGTTTAGGGTAAGGGTAAGGGTTAGGGTTAGGGTTAGGTTTAGGGTTAGGGTTAGGGTCAGGGAAACAGTAAGGTTTAGGGTTAAGTTTAGGGTTAGGAAAATGGTAAGCGTTAGGGTTAGGTTTAGGTTTAGGGTTAGGGTTAGGGTTAGCGTTAGGGTTAGGGTTAGGGTTAGGTTTAGGGTAAGGGATAGGGTTAGGGTTAGGGTTAGGGAAACAGTAAGGGTTAGGGTTAGGGATAGGGTTAGGGTTAGGGAAACGGTAAGGGTTAGGGTTAGGGAAACAGTAAGGGTTAGGGTTAGGGTTAGGTTTAGGTTTAGGGTTAGGGTTAGGATTAGGGTTTGGGTAAGGGTTAGGTTTAGGATTAGGGTTAGGGAAACAGTAAAGGTTAGGGTTAGGGAAACGGTAAGGGTTAGGGTTAGAGTTAGGTTTAGGTTTAGTGTTAGGGTTAGGGATAGGGTTAGGGTTAGGGTTAGGGTTAGGTTTAGTCTTAGGGTTAGGGTTAGGGTTAGGGTTAGGTAAACGGTAAGGTTTAGGGTTAGGGTTAGTGTTAGGGTTAGGGATAGGGTAAGGGTTAGGTTTAGGGTTAGGTTTAGGTTTAGGGTTACGGTTAGGGTTAGGGAAACAGTAAGGGTTAGGGTTAAGGTTAGGGTTAGGAAAACGGTAAGCGTTAGGGTTAGGTTTAGGGTTAGGGTTAGGGTTAGGGTTAGCGTTAGGGTTAGGGTTAGGGTTAGGGTTATGTTTAGGGTAAGGGTTAGGGTTAGGGTTAGGTTTAGGGTTAGGGTTAGGGTTAGGGAAACAATAAGGTTTAGGGTTAAGTTTAGGGTTAGGAAAACGGTAAGCGTTAGGGTTAGGTTTAGGGTTAGGGTTAGGGTTAGGGTTAGGGTTAGGTTTAGGGTAAGGGATAGGGTTAGGGTTAGGGTTAGGGAAACAGTAAGGGTTAGGGTTAGGGATAGGGTTAGGGTTAGGGTTAGGGAAACGGTAAGGGTTAGGGTTAGGGAAACAGTAAGGGTTAGGGTTAGGGTTAGGGTTAGGTTTAGGGTTAGGGTTAGGGTTAGGGTTTGGGTAAGGGTTAGGTTTAGGTTTAGGGTTAGGGAAACGGTAAAGTTTAGGGTTAGGGAAACGGTAAGGGTTAGGGTTAGAGTTAGGGTTAGGTTTAGTGTTAGGGTTAAGGATAGGGTTAGGGTTAGGGTTAGGGTTAGTTTTAGTCTTAGGGTTAGGGTTAGGTAAACGGTAAGGTTTAGGGTTAGGGTTAGTGTTAGGGTTAGGGATAGGGTAAGGGTTAGGTTTAGGGTTAGGTTTAGGTTTAGGGTTACGGTTAGGGTTAGGGAAACAGTAAGGGTTAGGGTTAAGCTTAGGGTTAGGAAAACGGTAAGCGTTAGGGTTAGGTTTAGGGTTAGGGTTAGGGTTAGGGTTAGCGTTAGGGTTAGGGTTAGGGTTAGGGTTAGGTTTAGGGTAAGGGTTAGGGATAGGGTTAGGGTTAGGGAAACGGTAAGGGTTAGGGTTAGGGATAGGTTTCGGGTTAGGGAAACGCTAAGGGTGAGGGTTAGGGTTAGGGTTAGGGAAACGGAAAGGGATAGGGTTAGGGTTAGGGTTAGGTTTAGTGTTAGTGTTAGGGTTAGGGTTAGGGAAATGGTAAGGGTTAGGTTTAGGGTTAGGGTTAGGGTTATGGTTAGGTTTAGGGTTAGCGTTAGGGAAACGGTAATGGTTAGATTTAGGGTTAGGGTTAGGGTTAGGGTTAGGGAAACGGTAAGGGTTAGGGTTAGGGTTAGAGTTACGGAAATGGAAAGGGTTAGGGTTAGGGTTAGGTTTAGGGAAACGGTAAGGGTTCGTGTTAGGGTTAGGGTTAGGGTTAGGAAACGGTAAGGGTGAGTGTTAGGGTTGGGTTGGGGTTAGGGTTAGGGTAAGGGTAAGGGTGAGGGTTACGATTAAGATTAGGGTTAGGTTTAGGATTAGGGTTAGGGAAACCGTAATGGTTAGGGTTAGGGTTAGGGTTAGGGTTAGGGTTAGGGTTATGGTTAGGTTTAGGGTTAGCGTTAGGGAAACGGTTAGGGTTAGGTTGAGTGTTAGTGTTGGGGTTAGGGAAACGGTAAGGGTTAGGGTTAGGGTTAGGGTTAGCGTTAGGGTTAGGGTTAGGGTTAGGGTTAGGTTTAGGGTTAGGGTTAGGGTTAGGGAAACAGTAAGGGTTAGGGTTAAGGTTAGGGTTAGGAAAACGGTAAGCGTTAGGGTTAGGTTTAGGGTTAGGGTTAGGGTTAGGGTTAGCGTTAGGGTTAGGGTTAGGGTTAGGGTTATGTTTAGGGTAAGGGTTAGGGTTAGGGTTAGGTTTAGGGTTAGGGTTAGGGTTAGGGAAACAGTAAGGTTTAGGGTTAAGTTTAGGGTTAGGAAAACGGTAAGCGTTAGGGTTAGGTTTAGGGTTAGGGTTAGGGTTAGGTTTAGCGTTAGGGTTAGGGTTAGGATTAGGTTTAGGCTAAGGCATAGGGTTAGGGTTATGGTTAGGGAAACAGTAAGGGTTAGGGTTAGGGATAGGGTTAGGGTTAGGGAAACGGTAAGGGTTAGGGTTAGGGAAACAGTAAGGGTTAGGGTTAGGGTTAGGTTTAGGTTTAGGGTTAGGGTTAGGATTAGGGTTTGGGTAAGGGTTAGGTTTAGGTTTAGGGTTAGGGAAACGGTAAAGGTTAGGGTTAGGGAAACGGTAAGGGTTAGGGTTAGAGTTAGGGTTAGATTTAGTGTTAGGGTTAGGGATAGGGTTAGGGTTAGGGTTAGGGTTAGGTTTAGTCTTAGGGTTAGGGTTAGGGTTAGGTAAACGGTAAGGTTTAGGGTTAGGGTTAGTGTTATTGTTAGGGATAGGGTAAGGGTTAGGTTTAGGGTTAGGTTAGGGTTAGGGTTAGGGTTAGGGTTAGGGTTAGGTTTAGGGTAAGGGTTAGGGTTAGGGTTAGGGTTAGGGAAACGGTAAGGGTTAGGGTTAGGGATAGGGTTCGGGTTAGGGAAACGCTAAGTGTTAGGGTTAGGGTTAGGGTTAGGGTTATGGTTTGGTTTAGGTTTAGCGTTAGGGAAACGGTAAGGGTTAGATTTAGGGTTAGGGTTAGGGTTAGGGTTAGGGAAAGGTAAGGGTTAGGGTTAGGGTTAGAGTTACGGAAATGGAAAGGGTTAGGGTTAGGGTAGGTTTAGGGAAACGGTAAGGGTTCGTGTTAGGGTTAGGGTTAGGGTTAGGAAACGGTAAGGGTGAGTGTTAGGGTTGGGTTGGGGTTAGGGTTAGGGTAAGGGTAATGGTGAGGGTTACGATTAAGATTAGGGTTAGGTTTAGGATTAGGGTTAGGGAAACCGTAATGGTTAGGGTTAGGGTTAGGGTTAGGGTTAGGTTTAGGTTTAGTTTTAGGTTTCGGGTTAGCGTTAGGGTTAGGGTTAGGTTTAGGGTTAGGGTTACGTTTAGGGTTAGCGTTAGGGTTAGGGTTAGCGTTAGTGTTGGGGTTAGGGAAACGGTAAGGGTTAAGGTTAGGGTTAGGGTTAGCGTAAGGGTAAGGGTTAGGGTTAGGGTTAGGGTTAGGGTGATTGTTAGGGTTATGGTTAGGGTTAGGGTAAGGTTTAGGGTTAGGGTTAGGTTTAGAGTTAGAGTTAGTTAAACGGTAAGGGTTAGGGTTAGGGAAACGGTAAGGGTTAGGGTTAGGGTTAGGGTTAGGTTTAGGGTTAGGGTTTGGGTAAGGGTTAGGGTTAGGGTTAGGGAAACAGTAAGGGTTAGGGTTAGAGTTAGGGTTAGGTTTAGTGTTAGGGTTAGGGATAGGGTTAGGGTTAGGGTTAGGGTTTGGTTTAGTCTTAGGGTTAGGGTTAGGGTTAGGGTTAGGTAAACGGTAAGGTTTAGGGTTAGGGTTAGTGTTAGGGTTAGGGATAGGGTAAGGGTTAGGTTTAGGGTTAGGTTTAGGGTTAGGGTTAGGGTTAGCATTAGGGTTAGGGTTCGGGTTAGGGTCAGGGTTAGGGTTAGGTTTAGTTTTAGGGTTAGGGTTAGCATTAGGGTTAGGGTTAGGGTTAGTTTTAGGGTTAGGGTTAGGGTTAGGGTTAGGGAAACGGTAAGGGTTAGGGTTAGGGTTAGGGTTAGGGTTAGGGAAACGGAAAGGGTTAGGGTTAGGTTTAGGGTGAGGGTTAGGGTTAGGGTTAGGGTTAGGGTTAGGTTTAGGTTTAGTGTTAGGGTTAGGGTTAGGGAAATGGTAAGGGTTAGGGTTAGGGTTAGGGTTAGGGTTATGGTTAGGTTTAGGGTTAGCGTTAGGGAAACGGTTAGGGTTAGGTTTAGTGTTAGTGTTGGGGTTAGGGAAACGGTAAGGGTTAGGGTTAGGGTTAGGGTTAGCGTAAGGGTCAGGGTTAGGGTTAGGGTTAGTGTTAGCGTTAGCGTTAGGGTTAGGGTTAGGGTTAGGTTTAGGTTTAGGGTTAGGGTTAGGGAAACAGTAAGGGTTAGGGTTAAGGTTAGGGTTAGGGAAACGGTAAGCGTTAGGGTTAGGTTTAGGGTTAGGGTTAGAGTTAGGGTTAGCGTTAGGGTTAGGGTTAGGGTTAGGGTTATGTTTAGGGTAAGGGTAATGGTTAGGGTTAGGGTTAGGTTTAGGGTTAGGGTTAGGGTTAGGGAAACAGTAAGGTTTAGGGTTAAGTTTAGGGTTAGGAAAATGGTAAGCGTTAGGGTTAGGTTTAGGTTTAGGGTTAGGGTTAGGGTTAGCGTTAGGGTTAGGGTTAGGGTTAGGTTTAGGGTAAGGGATAGGGTTAGGGTTAGGGTTAGGGAAACAGTAAGGGTTAGGGTTAGGGATAGGGTTAGGGTTAGGGAAACGGTAAGGGTTAGGGTTAGGGAAACAGTAAGGGTTAGGGTTAGGGTTAGGTTTAGGTTTAGGGTTAGGGTTAGGATTAGGGTTTGGGTAAGGGTTAGGTTTAGGATTAGGGTTAGGGAAACAGTAAAGGTTAGGGTTAGGGAAACGGTAAGGGTTAGGGTTAGAGTTAGGTTTAGGTTTAGTGTTAGGGTTAGGGATAGGGTTAGGGTTAGGGTTAGGGTTAGGTTTAGTCTTAGGGTTAGGGTTAGGGTTAGGGTTAGGTAAACGGTAAGGTTTAGGGTTAGGGTTAGTGTTAGGGTTAGGGATAGGGTAAGGGTTAGGTTTAGGGTTAGGTTTAGGTTTAGGGTTACGGTTAGGGTTAGGGAAACAGTAAGGGTTAGGGTTAAGGTTAGGGTTAGGAAAACGGTAAGCGTTAGGGTTAGGTTTAGGGTTAGGGTTAGGGTTAGGGTTAGCGTTAGGGTTAGGGTTAGGGTTAGGGTTAGGTTTAGGGTAAGGGTTAGGGTTAGGGTAAGGGTTAGAAAAACGGTAAGGGTTAGGGTTAGGGTTAGGGTTAGGGTTAGGGAAACGGTAAGGGTTAGGGTTAGGGTTAGGGAAACCGAAAGGGTTAGGGTTAGGGTTAGCGTTAGGGTTAGGGTTAGGGTTAGGTTTAGGGTAAGGGATAGGGTTAGGGTTAGGGTTAGGGAAACAGTAAGGGTTAGGGTTAGGGATAGGGTTAGGGTTAGGGAAACGGTAAGGGTTAGGGTTAGGGAAACAGTAAGGGTTAGGGTTAGGGTTAGGGTTAGGTTTAGGGTTAGGGTTAGGGTTAGGGTTTGGGTAGGGGTTAGGTTTAGGTTTAGGGTTAGGGAAACGGTAAAGGTTAGGGTTAGGGAAACGGTAAGGGTTAGGGTAGAGTTAGGGTTAGGTTTAGTGTTAGGGTTAGGGATAGGGTTAGGGTTAGGGTTAGGGTTAGGTTTAGTCTTAGGGTTAGGGTTAGGGTTAGGGTTAGGTAAACGGTAAGGTTTAGGGTTAGGGTTAGTGTTAGGGTTAGGGATAGGGTAAGGGTTAGGTTTAGGGTTAGGTTTAGGTTTAGGGTTACGGTTAGGGTTAGGGAAACAGTAAGGGTTAGGGTTAAGGTTAGAGTTAGGAAAACGGTAAGCGTTAGGGTTAGGTTTAGGGTTAGGTTTAGGGTTAGGGTTAGGGTTAGGGTTAGGTTTAGGGTAAGGGTTAGGGTTAGGGTTAGGGAAACGGTAAGGGTTAGGGTTAGGGATAGGGTTCGGGTTAGGGAAACGCTAAGGTTTAGGGTTAGGGTTAGGGTTAGGGAAACGGAAAGGGTTAGGGTTAGGGTTAGGGTTAGGTTTAGTGTTAGGGTTAGGGTTAGGGTTAGGGAAATGGTAAGGGTTAGGTTTAGGGTTAGGGTTAGGGTTATGGTTAGGTTTAGGGTTAGGGTTAGGGAAACGGTAAGGGTTAGATTTAGGGTTAGGGTTAGGGTTAGGGAAACGGTAAGGGTTAGGGTTAGGGTTAGAGTTATGGAAATGGAAAGGGTTAGGGTTAGGGTTAGGTTTAGGGAAACGGTAAGGGTTCGTGTTAGGGTTAGGGTTAGGTTTAGGAAATGGTAAGGGTGAGTGTTAGGGTTGGGTTGGGGTTAGGGTTAGGGTAAGGGTAAGGGTGAGGGTTACGATTAAGATTAGGGTTAGGTTTAGGATTAGGGTTAGGGAAACCGTAATGGTTAGGGTTAGGTTTAGGGTTAGGGTTAGGTTTAGGTTTAGTTTTAGGGTTCGGGTTAGCGTTAGGGTTAGGGTTAGGTTTAGGGTTAGGGTTAGGTTTAGGGTTAGCGTTAGGGTTAGGGTTAGCGTTAGTGTTGGGGTTAGGGAAACGGTAAGGTTTAAGGATAGGGTTAGGGTTAGCGTTAGCGTAAGGGTAAGGATTGGGGTTAGGGTTAGGGTTAGGGTGATTGTTAGGGTTATGGTTAGGGTTAGGGTAAGGTTTAGGGTTAGGGTTAGGGTTAGAGTTAGAGTTAGTTAAACGGTAAGGGTTAGGGTTAGGGAAACGGTAAGGGTTAGGGTTAGGGTTAGGGTTAGGTTTAGGGTTAGGGTTTGGGTAAGGGTTAGGGTTAGGGTTAGGGAAACGGTAAGGGTTAGGGTTAGAGTTAGGGTTAGGTTTAGTGTTAGGGTTAGGGATAGGGTTAGGGTTAGGGTTAGGGTTTGGTTTAGTCTTAGGGTTAGGGTTAGGGTTAGGGAAACAGTAAGGGTTAGGGTTAGGGTTAGGGTTAGTTTTAGGGTTAGGGTTAGGGTTAGGTTTTGGGTAAGGGTTAGGTTTAGGTTTAGGGTTAGGGAAACGGTAAAGGTTAGGGTTAGGGAAACGGTAAGGGTTAGGGTTAGAGTTAGGGTTATTTTTAGTGTTAGGGTTAGGGATAGGGTTAGGGTTAGGGTTAGGGTTAGGTTTAGTCTTAGGGTTAGGGTTAGGGTTAGGGTTAGGTAAACGGTAAGGTTTAGGGTTAGGGTTAGTGTTAGGGTTAGGGATAGGGTAAGGGTTAGGTTTAGGGTTAGGTTTAGGTTTAGGGTTACGGTTAGGGTTAGGGAAACAGTAAGGGTTAGGGTTAAGGTTAGGGTTAGGAAAACGGTAAGCGTTAGGGTTAGGTTTAGGGTTAGGGTTAGGGTTCGGGTTAGCGTTAGGGTTAGGGTTAGGGTTAGGGTTAGGTTTAGGGTAAGGGTTAGGGTTAGGGTAAGGGTTAGAAAAACGGTAAGGGTTAGGGTTAGGGTTAGGGTTAGGGTTAGGGAAACGGTAAGGGTTAGGGTTAGGGTTAGGTTTAGGGTGAGGTTTAGCGTTAGGGTTAGATTTAGTGTTAGGGTTAGGGTGTGGGTTAGGGTTAGGGAAACGGTAAGGGTTAGGTTTAGTGTTAGTGTTGGGGTTAGGGAAACGGTAAGGGTTAGGGTTAGGGTGAGGGTTAGCGTAAGGGTCAGGGTTAGGGTTAGGGTTAGGGTTAGCGTTAGGGTTAGGGTTAGGGTTAGGGTTCGGTTTAGGGTTAGGGTTAGGGTTAGGGAAACAGTAAGGGTTAGGGTTAAGGTTAGGGTTAGGAAAACGGTAAGCGTTAGGGTTAGGTTTAGGTTTAGGGTTAGGGTTAGGGTTAGCGTTAAGGTTAGGGTTAGGGTTAGGGTTAGGTTTAGGGTAAGGGTTAGCGTTAGGGTTAGGGTTAGGGTTAGGGAAACAGTAAGGGTTACGGTTAAGGTCAGGGTTAGGAAAACGGTAAGCATTAGGGTTAGGTTTAGGGTTAGGGTTAGGTTTAGGGTAAGGGTTAGGGTTAGGGTTAGGTTTAGGGTTAGGGTTAGGGTTAGGGAAACAGTAAGGGTTAGGGTTAAGGTTAGGGTTAGGGATACCGTAAGGGTTTGGGTTCGGGTTAGGGTTAGGGAAACGGTAAGGGTGAGGGTTAGGTTTAGTGTTTGGGTTAGGGTTAGGGTTAGGGTTAGGGATAGGGGTAGTGTTAGGGTTAGGGTTAGGGTTAGGGTTAGGTAAACGGTAAGGTTTAGGGTTAGGGTTAGTGTTAGGGTTAGGGATAGGGTAAGGGTTAGGTTTAGGGTTAGGGTTAGGGTTAGCATTAGGGTTAGGTTTCGGGTTAGGGTCAGGGTTAGGGTTAGGTTTAGTTTCAGGGTTAGGGTTAGCGTTAGGGTTAGGGTTAGTTTTATGGTTAGGGTTAGGGTTAGCATTAGGTTTAGGGTTAGCGTTAGGGTTAGGGTTAGGGTTAGGGTTAGGTTTAGTTTTAGGGTTAGGGTTAGCGTTAGGGATAGGGTTAGTTTTAAGGTTAGGGTTAGGGTTAGCGTTAGGGTTAGGGTTAGCGTTAGGGTTAGGGTTAGCGTTAGCGTTAGGTTTAGGTTTAGGATTAGCGTTAGGGTTAGGGTTAGCGTTAGGGTTAGGTTTACGGTTACTGTTGGGGTTAGGGAAACGGTAAGGTTTAGCGTTAGGGTTAGGGTTAGGGTTAGCGTAAGGGTAAGGGTTAGGGTTACGGTTAGTGTTGGAGTTAGGGTTAGGGTTAGGGTTAGGGTTAGGGAAATGGTAAGGGTAAGGGTTGGCCTTAGGGTTAGGGTGAGCGTTAGGGTTATTGTTAGGGTAAGGTTTAGGGTTAGGGTTAGGGTTAGGGAAACGGTAATGGTTAGGGTTAGGTTTAGGGTTAAGGTTAGGGTTTGGGTTAGGGTTAGGTTTAGGGTTAGGGTTAGGGTTAGGATTCGGGAAACGTTAAGGTTTAGGGTTAGGGTTAGGGTTAACGTGAGGGTTAGGGTTAGGATTAGGGTTAGGGTTAGGGTTAGGTTTAGTGTTAGGGTTAGGCTTAGGGTTAGGATTAGGGTTAGGGAAACGGTAAGGGTGAGGGTTAGGGTTAGGGTTGGGGTTAGGGTTAGGGTAAGTGTAAGGGTTAGGGTTAGGGTTAGGGTTAGGGAAACGGTAAGGGTTAGTGTTAGGGAAACGGTAAGGGTTAGGGTTAGAGTTAGGGTTAGGTTTAGTGTTAGCGTTAGGGTTAGGGTTAGGGTTAGGGTTAGGTTTAGTGTTAGGGTTAGGGTTAGTGTTATGGTTAGGGTAAGGGTGAGGGTTAGATTTAGGGTTAGGATTAGTGTTAGGGTTAGCGTAAGGGTTAGGTTTAGGGTTAGGGTTAGGTTTAAGGTTAGCATTAGGGTTAGGTTAGGGAAATGTAAGGGTTAGGGTTAGTGTTAGGGTTATGGTTAGGTTTAGGGTTAGCGTTAGAGAAACGGTAAGGTTTAGGTTTAGGGTTAGGCTTAGGGTTAGGGTTAGCGTAAGGGTAAGGGTTAGGGTTAGGGTTAGGGTGAGCGTTAGGGTTATGGTTAGGGTTAGGGTAAGGTTTAGGGTTAGGGTTAGGGTTAGGGAAACGGTAAGGTTTAGGGTTAGGAAAACGGTAAGGGTTAGGGTTAGGTTAGGGTTATGGAAACGGTAAGGGTTAAGGTTAGGGTTAGGGTTAGGGTGAGGGTTAGGGTTAGGGTTAGGTTTAGTGTTAGGGTTAGGGTGTTTGTTAGGGTTAGGGAAACGGTAAGGGTTAGGGTTAGGTTTAGGGTTATGGTTAGGTTTAGGATTAGGGTTAGGGAAACGGTAAGGGTTAGGTTTAGGGTTAGGGTTAGGGTTAGTGTTAGGGAAACGCTAAGGGTTAGGATTAGGCTTAGGGAAACGGTAAGGGTTCGGGTTAGGGTAAGGGTTAGGGAAACGGTAACGATGAGTGTTAGATTTAGCTTTGGGGTTAGGGTTAGGGTAAGGGAAAGGGTGAAGGTTACGGTTAGGGTTAGGGTTAGGTTTAGAATTAGGGTTAGGGAAACGGTCAGGGTTAGGGTTAGGGTTAGAGTTAGGGAAACGGTAAGGCTTAGGGTTAGGGAAACGTTAAGGGTTAGGGTTAGGGTTAGGGTTAGGGTTAGGGTTAGGGTTTGGGTAAGGTTTAGGGTTAGGGTTAGGGTTAGGGAAACGGTAAGGGTTAGGGTTAGGGAAACGGTAAGGCTTAGGGTTAGAGTTAGGTTTAGGTTTAGTGTTAGGGTTAGGGGTAGGGTTAGGCTTAGGGTTAGGTTTAGTGTTAGGGTTAGGGTTAGGTAAACGGTAAGGTTTAGGGTTAGGGTTAGAGTTAGGGTTAGGGATAGGGTAAGGGTTAGGTTTAGGGTTAGGTTTAGGGTTAGGGTTAGGATTAGCATTAGGGTTAGGGTTAGGGTTAGGTTCAGGGTTAGGGTTAGCGTTAGAGTTAGGGTTAGTGTTAGGGTTAGGGTTAGGGTTAGGGTTAGGTTTAGGATTAGGTTTAGGGAAACTGTAAGGTTTAGGGTTAGGGTTGGGGTTAGGTTTAGTTTTAGGGTTAGGGTTAGCGTTAGGGTTAGGGTTAGGTTTAGGGTTAGGGTTAGGGTTAGCGTTAGGGTTAGGGTTAGCGTTAAGGTTAGGGTTAGGGTTATGGTCAGTGTTAGGGTTAGGGTTAGCGTTAGGGTTAGGTTTAGGGTTAGTGTTTGGCTTAGGGAAACGGTAAGGGTTAGGGTTAGGGTTTGCGTTAGGGTTAGGGTTAGCGTAAGTGTAAGGGTTAGGGTTATGGTTAGGTTTAGGATTAGGGTTAGGGAAACGGTAAGGGTTAGGTTTAGGTTTAGGGTTAGGGTTAGGGTTAGGGAAACGTTAAGGGTTAGGGTTAGGGTTAAGGTTTGGGTTAGGGAAACGGTAAGGGTTAGGGTTAGGGAAACCATAAGGGTCAGGTTTAGGGAAACTGTAAGTGTTAGGCTTAGGGTTAGGGTTAGGGTTAGGGTAAGTGTTAGGGTTAGGGTTAGGGTTAGGGAAATGGTAAGGTTTAGGGTTAGGGAAACGGTAAGTGTTAGGGTTAGGGTTAGGGTTAGGGTTAGGCTGAGGGTTAGGGTTAGGGTTATGATTAGGTTTAGGGTTAGGTTTATGGTTAGGGTTAGTGTTAGGGAAATGGTAAGGGTTAGGGTTAGGGGTAGGGTTAGGGAAACGGTAAGGGTTAGGGTTAGGTTTAGGGTTAGGTTTATGTTTAGGATTAGGGTTAGGGTTAGGGTTAGGTTTAGTGTTAGCGTTAGGGTTAGGGTTAGGGTTAGGGTTAGGTTTAGTGTTAGGGTTAGGGTTATCGTTAGGGTTAGGGTTAGGTTTAGGTTTAGGGGTAGGATTAGGGTTAGCGTTAGGGTTAGGGTTAGCGTTAGGGTAGGGTTAGGGTTAGGGAAACGGTAAGGGTTAGGTTTAGTGTTAGTGTTGGGGTTAGGGAAACGGTAAGGGTTAGGGTTAGGGTTAGGATTAGGGTTAGGGTTAGCGTAAGGGTCAGGGTTAGGGTTAGGGTTAGTGTTAGCGTTAGGGTTAGGGTTAGGGTTAGAGTTAGTTTTAGGGTTAGGGTTAGGGTTAGGGAAACGGTAACGGTTAGGGTTAAGGTTAGGGTTAGGAAAACGGTAAGCGTTAGGGTTAGGTTTATGGTTAGGGTTAGGGTTAGCGTTAGGGTTAGGGTTAGGGTTAGGGTTAGGTTTAGGGTAAGGGTTAGGTTCAGGGTTAGGGTTAGGGAAACGGTAAGGGTTAGGGGTAGGGTTAGGGTTAGGGTTAGGGTTAGGGTTAGGGAAACGGTAAGGGTTCGTGTTAGGGTTAGGGTTACGGAAACGGTAAGGGTGAGTGTTAGGGTTAGGGTTGGGGTTAGGGTTAGGATAAGGGTAAGGGTGAGGGTTACGATTAGAATTAGGGTTAGGTTTAGGATTAGTGTTAGGGAAACGGTAATGGTTAGGGTTAGGGTTAGGGTTAGGGTTAGGTTTAGGTTTAGTTTTAGGGTTAGGTTAGCGTTAGGGTTAGGGTTAGGTTTAGGTTTAGGGTTAGGGTTAGGGTTAGCGTTAGGGTTAGGTGTAGCGTTAGTGTTGATGTTAGGGAAACGGTAAGCGTTAAGGTTAGGGTTAGGGTTAGGGTTAGTGTAAGGGTAAGGGTTAGGGTTAGGGTTAGGGTGATTGTTAGGGTTATGGTTAGGGTTAGGGTAAGGTTTAGGGTTAGGGTTAGGGTTAGGGTTAGAGTTAGAGAAACGGTAAGGGTTAGGGTTAGGGAAACGGTAAGGGTTAGCGTTAGGGTTAGGGTTAGGGTTAGGGTTTGGGTAAGGGTTAGGGTTAGGGTTAGGGTTAGGGAAACGGTAAGGGTTAGGGTTAGGGAAACGGTAAGTTTTAGGGTTAGAGTTAGGGTTAGGTTTAGTGTTAGGGTTAGGGATAGGGTTAGGGTTAGGGTTAGGGTTAGGGGTAGGATTAGGGTTAGCGTTAGGGTTAGGGTTAGCGTTAGGGTTAGGGTTAGGGTTAGGGAAACGGTAAAGGTTAGGTTTAGTGTTAGTGTTGGGGTTAGGGAAACGGTAAGGGTTAGGGTTAGGGTTAGGATTAGGGTTAGAGTTAGCGTAAGGGTCAGGGTTAGGGTTAGGGTTAGTGTTAGCGTTAGGGTTAGGGTTAGGGTTAGAGTTAGTTTTAGGGTTAGGGTTAGGGTTAGGGAAACGGTAAGGGTTAGGGTTAAGGTTAGGGTTAGGAAAACGGTAAGCGTTAGGGTTAGGTTTATGGTTAGTGTTAGGGTTAGCGTTAGGGTTAGGGTTAGGGTTAGGGTTAGGTTTAGGGTAAGGGTTAGGTTTAGGGTTAGCGTTAGGGAAACGGTAAGGTTTAGGGGTAGGGTTAGGGTTAGGGTTAGGTTTAGGGTTAGGGAAACGGTAAGGGTTCGTGTTAGGGTTAGGGTTACGGAAACGTTAAGGGTGAGTGTTAGGGTTAGTGTTGGGGTTAGGGTTAGGATAAGGGTAAGGGTGAGGGTTACGATTAGGATTAGGGTTAGGTTTAGGATTAGGGTTAGGGAAACGGTAATGGTTAGGGTTAGGGTTAGGGTTAGGGTTAGGTTTAGGTTTAGTTTTAGGGTTAGGTTAGCGTTAGGGTTAGGGTTAGGTTTAGGTTTAGGGTTAGGGTTAGGGTTAGCGTTAGGGTTAGGTGTAGCGTTAGTGTTGATGTTAGGGAAACGGTAAGGGTTAAGGTTAGGGTTAGGGTTAGGGTTAGTGTAAGGGTAAGGGTTAGGGTTAGGGTTAGGGTGATTGTTAGGGTTATGGTTAGGGTTAGGGTAAGGTTTAGGGTTAGGGTTAGGGTTAGGGTTAGAGTTAGAGAAACAGTAAGGGTTAGGGTTAGGGAAACGGTAAGGGTTAGCGTTAGGGTTAGGGTTAGGGTTAGGGTTTGGGTAAGGGTTAGGGTTAGGGTTAGGGTTAGGGAAACGGTAAGGTTTAGGGGTAGGGTTAGGGTTAGGGTTAGGTTTAGGGTTAGGGAAACGGTAAGGGTTCGTGTTAGGGTTAGGGTTACGGAAACGGTAAGGGTGAGTGTTAGGGTTAGGGTTGGGGTTAGGGTTAGGATAAGGGTAAGGGTGAGGGTTACGATTAGAATTAGAGTTAGGTTTAGGATTAGGGTTAGGGAAACGGTAATGGTTAGGGTTAGGGTTAGGGTTAGGGTTAGGTTTAGGTTTAGTTTTAGGGTTAGGTTAGCGTTAGGGTTAGGGTTATGTTTAGGTTTAGGGTTAGGGTTAGGGTTAGCGTTAGGGTTAGGTGTAGCGTTAGTGTTGATGTTAGGGAAACGGTAAGGGTTAGGGTTAGGGTTAGGGTTAGTGTAAGGGTAAGGGTTAGGGTTAGGGTTAGGGTGATTGTTAGGGTTATGGTTAGGGTTAGGGTAAGGTTTAGGGTTAGGGTTAGGGTTAGGGTTAGAGTTAGAGAAACGGTAAGGGTTAGGGTTAGGGAAACGGTAAGGGTTAGCGTTAGGGTTAGGGTTAGGGTTAGGGTTTGGGTAAGGGTTAGGGTTAGGGTTAGGGTTAGGGAAACAGTAAGGGTTAGGGTTAGGGAAACGGTAAGTTTTAGGGTTAGAGTTAGGGTTAGGTTTAGTGTTAGGGTTAGGGATAGGGTTAGGGTTAGGGTTAGTGTTAGGGGTAGTGTTAGGGTTAGGGTTAGGGTTAGGGTTAGGTAAACGGTAAGGTTTAGGGTTAGGGTTAGTGTTAGGGTTAGGGATAGGGTAAGGGTTAGGTTTAAGGTTAGGGTTAGGGTTAGCATTAGGGTTAGGTTTCGGGTTAGGGTCAGGGTTAGGTTTAGGTTTAGTTTTAGGGTTAGGGTTAGCGTTAGGGTTAGGGTTAGTTTTATGGTTAGGGTTAGGGTTAGGGTTAGGTTTAGTTTTAGGGTTAGGGTTAGCGTTAGGGATAGGGTTAGTTTTAGGGTTAGGGTTAGGGTTAGCGTTAGGGTTAGGGTTAGCTTTAGCGTTAGTGTTAGGTTTAGGATTAGCCTTAGGGTTAGGGTTAGCGTTAGGGTTAGGTTTAGGGTTACTGTTGGGGTTAGGGAAACGGTAAGGTTTAGCGTTAGCGTTAGGGTTAGGGTTAGCATAAGGGTAAGGGTTAGGGTTACGGTTAGTGTTGGCGTTAGGGTTAGGGTTAGGGTTAGGGTTAGGGAAACGGTAAGGGTAAGGGTTGGCGTTAGGGTTAGGGTGAGCGTTAGGGTTATTGTTAGGGTAAGGTTTAGGGTTAGGGTTAGGGTTAGGGAAACGGTAAGGGTTAGGGTTAGGTTTAGGGTTAAGGTTAGGGTTTGGGTTAGGGTTAGGTTTAGGGTTAGGGTTAGGGTTAGGGTTCGGGAAACGTTAAGGTTTAGGGTTAGGGTTAGGGTTAACGTGAGGGTTAGGGTTAGGGTTAGGGTTAGGGTTAGGTTTAGTGTTAGGGTTAGGGTTAGGGTTAGGATTAGGGTTAGGGAAACGGTAAGGGTGAGGGTTAGGGTTAGGGTTGGGGTTAGGGTTAGGGTAAGGGTAAGGGTAAGGGTAAGGGTAAGGGTTACGGTTAGGGTTAGGGTTAGGTTTAGATTTAGGTTTAGGGAAACGGTAAGGGTTAGTGTTAGGGTTAAGGTTAGGTTTAGGGTTAGGGTTAGGGTTGGGGAAACGGTAAGGGTTAGTGTTAGGGAAACTGTAAGGGTTAGGGTTAGAGTTAGGGTTAGGTTTAGTGTTAGCGTTAGGGTTAGGGTTAGGGTTAGGGTTAGGTTTAGTGTTAGGGTTAGGGTTAGTGTTAGGGTTAGGGTAAGGGTGAGGGTTAGATTTAGGGTTAGGATTAGTGTTAGGGTTAGCGTAAGGGTTAGGTTTAGGGTTAGGGTTAGGTTTAGGGTTAGCATTAGGGTTAGGTTAGGGAAATGTAAGGGTTAGGGTTAGGGTTAGGGTTATGGTTAGGTTTAGGGTTAGCGTTAGAGAAACGGTAATGTTTAGGTTTAGGGTTAGGGTTAGGGTTAGGGTTAGCGTAAGGGTAAGGGTTAGGGTTAGGGTTAGTGTTAGCGTTAGGGTTAGGGTTAGGTTTAGGGTTAGGTTTAGGGTTAAGGTTAGGGTTAGGGAAACGGTAAGGGTTAGGGTTAGGGTTAGGGTTAGGAAAACGGTAAGGGTTAGGGTTAGGTTTAGGTTTAGGTTTAGGGTTAGGGTTAGCGTTAGGGTTAGGGTTAGGGTTAGGGTTAGGTTTAGGGTTAGGGTTAGGATTAGGGTTAGGGTTAGGGTTAGGTTTAGTGTTAGGGTTAGCATTAGGGTTAGGGAAACGGTAAGGTTTAGGGTTAGGGTTAGGGTTAGGGTTACCCTAAGGGTAAGGGTTAGGGTTAGGGTTAGGGTGATTGTTAGGGTTATGGTTAGGGTTAGGGTAAGGTTTAGGGTTAGGGTTAGGGTTAGAGTTAGAGTTAGGGAAACGGTAAGGGTTAGGGTTAGGGAAACGGTAAGGGTTAGGGTTAGGGTTAGGGTTAGGTTTAGGGTTAGGGTTAGGGTTTGGGTAAGGGTTAGGGTTAGGGTTTGGGTTAGGGAAACGGTAAGGGTTAGGGTTAGGGAAACGGTAAGGGTTAGGGTTAGAGTTAGGGTTAGGTTTAGTGTTAGGGTTTGGGATAGGTTAGGGTTACTGTTAGGGTTAGGTTTAGTATTAGGGTTAGGGTTAGGGTTAGGGTTAGGGTTAGGTAAACGGTAAGGTTTAGGGTTAGGGTTAGTGTTAGGGTTAGGGATAGGGGAAGGGTTAGGTTTAGGGTTAGGTTTAGGGTTAGGTTTAGGGTTAGCATTAGGGTTAGGGTTCTGGTTAGGGTCAGATTTAGGGTTAGGTTTAGTTTTAGGGTTAGGGTTAGCGTTAGGGTTAGGGTTAGTTTTAGGGTTAGGGTTAGGGATAGCGTTAGGGTTAGGGTTATGTTTAGGTTTAGTTTTAGGGTTAGGGTTAGCGTTAGGTTTAGGGTGAGTTTTAGGGTTAGGGTTAGGGTTAGGGTTAGCGTTAGGGTTAGGGTTAGCGTTAGGGTTAGGGTTAGGGTTAGGGTTAGCGTTAGGGTTAGGGTTAGCGTTAGGGTTAGGTTTAGGGTTAGTGTTGGGGTTAGGGAAACGGTAAGGGTTTGGTTTAGTGTTAGGGTTAGGGTTAGCGTAAGGGTAAGGGTTAGGGTTAGGGTTAGTGTTACCGTTAGGGTTAGGGTTAGGGTTAGGGTTAGGGTTAGGGAAACGGTAAGGGTTAGGGTTAGGGTTAGGGTTACCGTTAGGGTTAGGAAAACGGTAAGGGTTAGGGTAAGGTTTAGGGTTAAGGTTAGGGTTAGGGTGAGGGTTAGGGTTAGGTGTAGGGTTAGGGTTAGGGTTAGGGTTAGGGTTAGGGTTAGGTTAAGTTTAGGTTTAGGGTTAGGGTTAGGGAAACGCTAAGGGTTAGGGTTAGGGTTAGGGTTAGGGTTAGGTTTAGGATTAGGTTTAGGGTTAGGGTGAGTGTTAGCGTTAGGGTTAGGGTTAGGGTTAGGGTTAGGTTTAAGGTTAAGTTTAGGGTTAGGGAAACGGTTAGGGTTAGGGTTAGGGTTAGGGTGAGGGTTAGGGTTAGGGTTAGGGTTAGGGTTAGTGTTAGGGTTAGGGTTAGGGTTAGGGTTAGGGAAACGGTAAGGGTTAGGGTTAGGGTTAGGGTTAGGGTTAGCGTAAGGGTAAGGGTTAGGGTTAGGGTTAGTGTTAGCGTTAGGGTTAGGGTTAGGGTTAGGTTTAGGGTTAAGGTTAGTGTTAGGGAAACGGTAAGGGTTAGGGTTAGGGTTAGATTAAGTTTAGGGTTAGGGTTAGGGTTAGCGTTATGGTTATGGTTAGGGTTAGGGTTAGGTTTAGGGTTAGGGTTAGGGTTAGGGTTTGGATAAGTGTTAGGTTTAGGGTTAGGGTTAGGGAAACGGTAAGTGTTAGGGTTAGTGAAACGGTAAGGGTTAGGGTTAGAGTTAGGGTTAGGTTTAGTGTTAGGGTTAGGGATAGGGTTAGGGTTATGGTTAGGGTTGGGTTTAGTCTTAGGGTTAGGGTTAGGGTTAGGTAAACCGTAAGGTTTAGGGTTAGGGTTAGTGTTAGGGTTAGGGATAGGGTAAGGGTTAGGTTTAGGGTTAGGTTTAGGGTTAGGGATAGGGTTAGCATTAGGGTTAGGGTTCGGGTTAGGGTCAGGGTTAGGGTTAGGTTTAGTTTTAGGGTTAGGGTTAGCGTTAGGGTTGGGGTGAGTTTTAGGCTTAGGGTTAGGGTTAGCGTTATGGTTATGGTTAGGGTTAGGGTTAGGGTTAGTGTTAGGGTTAGGGTTAGCGTTAGGGTTAGGGTGAGTTTTAGGCTTAGGTTTAGGGTTAGCGTTATGGTTATGGTTAGGGTTAGGGTTAGGTTTAGTGTTAGGGTTAGGGTTAGCGTTAGGGTTAGGGTTAGTTTTAGGGTTAGGGTTAGGGTTAGCGTTAGGGTCAGGGTTATCGTTAGGGTTAGGGTTAGGTTTAGGGTTAGCGTTAAGGTTATGGTTAGTGTTACTGTTAGGTTTAGGGTTAGTGTTGGGGTTAAGGAAACGGTAAGGGTTAGGGTTAGGGTTAGGGTTAGCGTAAGGGTAAGGGTTAGGGTTACGGTTAGGGTTAGGGTTAGGGTTAGGGTTAGGGAAACGGTAAGGGTTAGGGTTAGGGTTAGGGTTAGGAAAACGGTAAGGGTTAGGGTAAGATTTAGGGTTAAGGTTAGGGTTAGGGTTAGGGTTAGGTTTAGGGTTAGGGTTAGGGTTAGGGTTCGGGAATCGGTGAGGGTTAGGGTTAGGGTTAGGGTTAGGGTGAGGGTTAGGGTTAAGGTTAGGGTTAGGGTTAGGGTTAGGGGTAGGGTTAGGTTTAGGTTTAGGGTTAGGGTTAGGGTTCGGGAAACGGTAAGGGTTACGGTTAGGGTTAGGATTAGGGTGAGGGTTAGGGTTAGGGTTAGGGTTAGGTTTAGTGTTAGGGTTAGGGTTAGGGTTAGGGTTAGGGAAATGGTAAGGGTTGGGGTTAGGGTTAAGTTTATGGTTAGGTTTAGGATTAGGGTTAGGGTTAGGGTTAGTGTTAGCGTTAGGGTTAGGGTTAGGGTTAGGGTTAGGTTTAGGGTAAAGGTTAGGGTTAGGGTTAGGGTTAGGGTTAGGGAAACGGAAAGGGTTAGGGTTAGGTTTAGGGTGAGGGTTAGGGTTAGGGTTAGGGTTAGGATTAGGGTTAGGTTTAGGTTTAATGTTAGGGTTAGGGTTAGGGAAATGGTAAAGGTTAGGGTTAGGGTTAGGGTTAGGGTTAGGGTTATGTTTAGGGTTAGCGTTAGGGAAACGGTAAGGGTTAGGTTTAGTGTTAGCGTTGGGGTTAGGGAAACGGTGAGGGTTAGGGTTAGGGTTAGGGTTAGCGTAAGGGTCAGGGTTAGGGTTAGGGTTAGGGTTAGCGTTAGGGTTAGGGTTAGGGTTAGGGTTAGGTTTAGGGTAAGGGTTTGGTGATAGGGTTAGGTTTAGGGTTAGGGTTAGGGTTAGGGAAACAGTAAGGTTAGGGTTAAGGTTAGGGTTAGGAAAACGGTAAGCGTTAGGGTTAGGTTTAGGATTAGGGTTAGGGTTAGGGTTAGGGTGAGGGTTAGGGTTAGGGTTAGGGTTAGGTTTAGGGTAAGGGTTAGGGTTAGGGTTAGGGTTAGGGAAACAGTAAGGGTTAGGTTTATGGATAGGGTTAGGGTTAGGGAAACGGTAAGGGTTAGGGTTAGGGTTAGGGTTAGGGTTAGGGAAATGGAAAGGGTTAGGGTTAGGGTTAGGGTGAGGGTTAGGGTTAGGGTTAGGGTTAGGGTTAGGTTTAGTGTTAGGGTTAGGGTTAGGGTTAGGGAAATGGTAAGGGTTAGGTTTAGGGTTAGAGTTAGGGTTATGGTTAGGTTTAGGGTTAGCGTTAGGGAAACGGTAAGGGTTAGATTTAGGGTTAGGGTTAGGGTTAGGGTTAGGAAACGGTAAGGGTTAGGGTTAGGGTTAGAGGTAGGGAAACGGAAAGGGTTAGGGTTAGGTTTAGGGTTAGGGAAACGGTAAGGGTTCGTGTTAGGGTTAGGGTTAGGAAACGGTAAGGGTGAGTGTTAGGGTTAGGGTTGGGGTTAGGGTTAGGGTAAGTGTAAGGGTGAGGGTTACGACTAGGATTAGGGTTAGGTTTAGGATTAGGGTTAGGGAAACCGTAATGGTTAATGTTAGGGTTAGGGTTAGGGTTAGGTTTAGTTTTAGGGTTCGGGTTAGCGTTAGGGTTAGGGTTAGGTTTAGGTTTAGGGTTAGGGTTAGCATTAGGGTTAGGGTTCGGGTTAGGGTCAGGGTTAGGGTTAGGTTTAGTTTTAGGGTTAGGGTTAGCGTTAGGGTTAGGGTGAGTTTTAGGCTTAGGGTTAGGATTAGCGTTATGGTTATGGTTAGGGTTAGGGTTAGGTTTAGTGTTAGGGTTAGGGTTAGCGTTAGGGTTAGGGTTAGTTTTAGGGTTAGGGTTAGGGTTAGCATTAGGGTCAGGGTTATCTTTAGGGTAAGGGTTAGGTTTAGGGTTAGCGTTAAGGTTAGGGTTAGCGTTACTGTTAGGTTTAGGGTTAGTGTTGGGGTTAGGGAAACGGTAAGGGTTAGGGTTAGGGTTAGGGTTAGTGTAAGGGTAATGGTTAGGGTTACGGTTAGGGTTAGGGTTAGGCTTAGGGTTAGGGTTAGGGAAATGGTAAGGGTTAGGGTTAGGGTTAGGGTTAGGAAAACGGTAAGGGTTAGGGTTAGGCTTAGGGTTAGGGTTAGGGAAATGGTAAGGGTTAGGGTTAGGGTTAAGGTTATGGTTAGGTTTAGGATTAGGGTTAGGGTTAGGGTTAGTGTTAGCGTTAGGGTTAGGGTTAGGGTTAGGGTAAAGATTAGGGTTAGGGTTAGGGTTAGGGTTAGGGAAACGGAAAGGGTTAGGGTTAGGTTTAGGGTGAGGGTTAGGGTTAGGGTTAGGGTTAGGGTTAGGTTTAGGTTTAGTGTTAGGGTTAGGGTTAGGGTTAGGGAAATGGTAAAGGTTAGGGTTAGGGTTAGGGTTAGGGTTATGGTTAGGTTTAGGGTTAGCGTTAGGGAAACGGTAAGGGTTAGGTTTAGTGTTAGTGTTGGGGTTAGGGAAACGGTGAGTGTTAGGGTTAGGGTTAGGGTTAGCATAAGGGTCAGGGTTAGGGTTAGGGTTAGGGTTAGCGTTAGCGTTAGGGTTAGGGTTAGGGTTATGTTTAGGGTTAGGGTTAGGGTTAGGGAATCAATAAGGGTTAGGGTTAAGGTCAGTGTTAGGAAAATGGTAAGCGTTAGGGTTAGGTTTAGGTTTAGGGTTAGGGTTAGGGTTAGCGTTAGGGTTAGGGTTAGTGTTAGGGTTAGGTTTAGGGTAAGGGTTTGGTGTTAGGGTTAGGTTTAAGGTTAGGGTTAGGGTTAGGGAAACAGTAAGGTTAGGGTTAAGGTTAGGGTTAGGAAAACGTTAAGCGTTAGGGTTAGGTTTAGGATTAGGGTTAGGGTTAGGGTTAGGGTGAGGGTTAGGGTTAGGGTTAGGGTTAGGTTTAGGGTAAGGGTTAGGGTTAGGGTTAGGGTTAGGGTTAGGGAAACAGTAAGGGTTAGGTTTATGGATAGGGTTAGGGTTAGGGAAACGGTAAGGGTTAGGTTTAGGGTTAGGGAAATGGAAAGGGTTAGGGTTAGGGTTAGGTTGAGGGTTACGGTTAGGGTTAGGGTTAGGGTTAGGTTTAGTGTTAGGGTTAGGGTTAGGGTTAGGGAAATGGTAAGGGTTAGGTTTAGGGTTAGGGTTAGGGTTATGGTTAGGTTTAGGGTTAGCGTTAGGGAAACGGTAAGGGTTAGATTTAGGGTTAGGGTTAGGGTTAGGGTTAGGAAACGGTAAGGGTTAGGGTTAGGGTTAGAGGTAGGGAAACGGAAACGGTTAGGGTTAGGTTTAGGGTTAGGGAAACGGTAAGGGTTCGTGTTAGGGTTAGGGTTAGGAAACGGTAAGGGTGAGTGTTAGGGTTAGGGTTGGGGTTAGGGTT
>JANJXV010000010.1:2615000-2630000 GCA_024803745.1 Megascapheus bottae | reverse complement strand
TAGGGAAACGGTAAGGGTTAGTGTTAGGGTTAGGGTTAGGGAAACGGTAAGGGTTAGGGTTAGGGTTAGAGTTAGGGAAACGGAAAGGGTTAGGGTTAAGGTTAGGTTTAGGAATACAGTAAGGGTTCGTGTTAGGGTTAGGTTTAGGAAACGGAAAGGGTGAGTGTTAGGGTTAGGGTTGGGGTTAGGGTTAGGGTTAAGTTTAGGGTTAGGGTTAGGGTTAGGGAAATGGTAAGGGTTAGGGTTAGGGTTAGGGTTAGGGTTAGGGTAAGGTTTAGGGTTAGGGTTAGGGTTATGGTTAGAGTTAGGGAAACGGTAAGGGTTAGGGTTAGGTTTAGGGTTAAGGTTAGGGTTAGGGTTAGGGTTAGGGTTAGGTTTAGTGTAAGGGTTAGGGTTAGGGTTAGGGTTAGGGTAACGGTAAGGGTTAGGGTTAGGGTTAGGGTGAGGGTTAAGGTTAGGGTTAGGGTTAGGGTTAGGTTTGGTGTTAGGGTTAGGGTTAGGGTTAGGGTTAGGGTTAGGGAAACGGTAAGGGTTAGGGTTAGGGTTAGGGTTATGGTTAGCGTAAGGGTAAGGGTTAGGGTTAGGGTTGGGGTTAGGGAAACGGAAAGGGTTAGGGTTAGGGTTAGGGTGAGGGTTAGGGATAGGTTAGGGTTAGGGTTAGGTTTAGTGTTAGGGTTAGGGTTAGGGTTAGTGAAATGGTAAGGGTTATTGTTAGAGTTAGGGTTAGGGCTATGGTTAGGTTTAGGGTTAGCGTTAGGGAAACGGTAAGGGTTAGATTTAGGGTTAGGGTTAGGGTTAGGGTTAGGGAAACGGTAAGGGTTAGGGTTAGGGTTAGAGTTAGGGAAACGGAAAGGGTTAGGGTTAGGGTTAGGGTTAGGGATACGGTAAGGGTTCGTGTTAGGGTTAGGGTTAGGAAACGGTAAGGGCGAGTGTTAGGGTTAGGGTTGGGGTTAGGGTTAGCGTGAGGGTAAGGGTGAGGGTTACGATTAGGATTAGGGTTAGGTTTAGGATTAGGGTTAGGGAAACCGTAATGGTTAGGGTTAGGGTTAGGGTTAGGGTTAGGTTTAGGTTTAGTTTTAGGGTTCGGGTTAGCGTTAGGGTTAGGGTTAGGTTTAGGGTTAGGGTTAGGGTTAGGGTTAGCGTTAGGATTAGGGTTAGCATTAGTGTTGGGGTTAGGGAAACGGTAAGGGTTAAGGTTAGGGTTAGGGTTAGGATTAGCGTAAGGGTAAGGGTTAGGGTTAGGGTTAGGGTGATTGTTAGGGTTATGGTTAGGGTTAGGATAAGGTTTAGGGTTAGGGTTAGGGTTAGGGTTAGGTTTAGGGTTAGGGTTAGGGTTAGGGTTTGCGTAAGGGTTAGGTTTAGGGTTAGGGATAGGGAAACGGTAGGGGTTAGGGTTAGGGAAACGGTAAGGGTTAGGGTTAGAGTTAGGGTTAGGTTTAGTGTTAGGGTTAGGGATAGGGTTAGGGTTAGGGTTAGGGTTAGGTTTAGTCTTAGGGTTAGGGTTAGGGTTAGGTAAACGGTAAGGTTTAGGGTTAGGGTTAGTGTTAGGGTTAGGGATAGGGTAAGGGTTAGGTTTAGGGTTAGGTTTAGGGTTAGGGATAGGGTTAGCATTAGGGTTAGGGTTCGGGTTAGGGTCAGGGTTAGGGTTAGGTTTAGTTTTAGGGTTAGGGTTAGCGTTAGGGTTAGGTTTAGTTTTAGGGTTAGGGTTAGCGTTAGGGTTAGGGTGAGTTTTAGCCTTAGGGTTAGGGTTAGCGTTATGGTTAGCGTTAGGTTTAGGGTTAGGTTTAGATTTAGGGTTAGGGTTAGCGTTAGGGTCAGGGTTAGCTTTAGGGTTAGGGTTAGGGTTAGCGTTAGGGTTAGGGTTAGCGTTACTGTTAGGTTTAGGGTTAGTGTTGGGGTTAGGGAAACGGTAAGGGTTAGGGTTAGGGTTAGCGTAAGGGTAAGGGTTAGGGTTACGGTTATGGTTAGGGTTAGGGTTAGGGTTAGGGTTAGGGTTAGGTTTAGGGAAACGGTAAGGGTTAGGGTTAGGGTTAGGGTTAGGAAAACGGTAAGGGTTAGGGTAAGGTTTAGGGTTAAGGTTAGGGTTAGCGTTAGGGTTAGGGTTAGGTTTAGGGTTAGGATTAGGATTAAGGTTCGGGAAACGGTGAGGGTTAGGGTTAGGGTTAGGGTTAGGGTTAGGGTTGGGGAAACGGTAAGGTTTAGGGTTAGGGTTTGGGTAAGGATTAGGGTTAGGGTTAGGGTTAGGGATACGGTAAGGGTTAGGGTTTGCGAAACGGTAAGGGTTAGGGTTAGAGTTAGGGTTAGGTTTAGTGTTAGGGTTAGGGATAGGGTTAGGGTTAGGGTTAGGGTTAGGTTTACTCTTAGGGTTAGGGTTAGGGTTAGGGTTAGGGTTAGGTAAACGGTAAGGTTTATGGTTAGGGTTAGTGTTAGGGTTAGGGATAGGGTAAGGGTTAGGTTTAGGGTTAGGGTTAGGGTTAGCATTAGGGTTAGGGTTCGGGTTAGGGTCAGGGTTAGGGTTAGCTTTAGTTTTAGGGTTAGGGTTAGCGTTAGGGTTAGGGTTAGGGTTAGTTTTAGGGTTAGGGTTAGGGTTAGGGTTAGCGTTAGGGTTAGGGTTAGCGTTAGGGTTAGGTTTAGGGTTAGTGTTGGGGTTAGGGAAACGGTAAGGGTTAGGGTTGGGGTTGGGGTTAGCGTAAGGGTAAGGGTTAGGGTTACGGTTAGTGTTACCGTTAGGGTTAGGGTTAGGGTTAGGGTTAGGGAAACGGTAAGGGTTAGGGTTTGGGTTAGGGTTAGGATAAGGGTTAGGGTTAGGGTTAGGGTTAGAGAAATGGTAAGGGTTATTGTTAGAGTTAGGGTTAGGGTTATGGTTAGGTTTAGGGTTAGTGTTAGGGAAACGGTAAGGCTTAGTGTTAGGGTTAGTGTTAGGGAAACGGTAAGTGTTAGGGTTAGGGTTAGAGTTAGGGAAACGGAAAGGGTTAGGGTTAAGGTTAGGTTTAGGAATACGGTAAGGGTTCGTGTTAGGGTTAGGTTTAGGAAACGGAAAGGGTGAGTGTTAGGGTTAGGGTTGGGGTTAGGGTTAGGGTTAGGGTTAGCGTAAGGGTAAGGGTTAGGGGTAGGGTTAGGGTGATTGTTAGGGTTATGGTTAGGGTTAGGGTAAGGTTTAGGGTTAGGGTTAGGGTTAGGGTTAGAGTTAGGGAAACGGTAAGGGTTAGGGTTAGGGTTAGGGTTAGGTTTATGGTTAGGGTTAGTGTTAGGGTTTGGGTAAGGGTTAGGTTTAGGGTTAGGGTTAGGGAAACGGTAAGGGTTAGGGTTTAGGGAAACGGTAAGGTTTAGGGTTAGAGTTAGGGTTAGGTTTAGTGTTAGGATTAGGGATAGGGTTAGGGTTGGGGTTAGGGTTAGGGTTAGGTTTAGTCTTAGGGTTAGGGTTAGGGTTAGGTAAACGGTAAGGTTTAGGTTTAGGGTTAGTGTTAGGGTTAGGGATAGGGTAAGGGTTAGGTTTAGGGTTAGGGTTAGGGTTAGGGTTAGGGTTAGGGTTCGGGTTAGGGTCAGGGTTAGGGTTAGGTTTAGTTTTAGGGTTAGGGTTAGCGTTAGGGTTAGGGTGAGTTTTAGGCTTAGGGTTAGGGTTAGCGTTATGGTTATGGTTAGGGTTAGGGTTAGGTTTAGTTTTAGGGTTAGGGTTAGCGTTAGGGTTAGGGTTAGTTTTAGGGTTAGGGTTAGGGTTAGCGTTAGGTTCAGGGTTAGCGTTAGGGTTAGGGTTAGGTTTAGGGTTAGCGTTAGGTTTAGGGTTAGCGTTACTGTTAGGTTTAGGGTTAGTGTTGGGGTTAGGGAAACGGTAAGGGTTAGGGTTAGGGTTAGGGTCAGCATAAGGGTAAGGGTTAGGGTTACGGTTAGGGTTAGGGTTAGGGTTACGGTTAGGGTTAGAGTTAGGGAAACGGTAAGGGTTAGGGTTAGGAAAACGGTAAGGGTTAGGGTAAGTTTTAGGGTTAAGGTTAGGGTTAGGGTTAGGGTTAGGGTTAGGTTTAGGGTTAGGGTTAGGGTTAGGGTTCGGGAAACGGTGAGGTTTAGGGTTGGGCTTAGGGTTAGGGTGAGGGTTAGGGTTAAGGTTAGGGTTAGAGTTAGGGTTAGGGTTAGGTTTAGGATTAGGGTTAGAGTTAGGGTTAGTGTTAGAGTTTGGGTTAGGGTTAGGGTTAGGGTTAGGTTTAGGGTAAAGGTTAGGGTTAGGGAAACGGTAAGGGTTAGGGTTAGGGTTAGGGTTAGGGTGAGAGTTAGGGTTAGGGTTAGGGTTAGGGTTAGGTTTGGTGTTAGGGTTAGGGTTAGGGAAACGGTAAGGGTTAGGGTTAGGGTTAGGGTTAGGGTTTGGGTAAGGGTTAGGTTTAGGGTTAGGGTTAGGGAAACGGTAAGGGTTAGGGTTTAGGGAAACGGTAAGGTTTAGGGTTAGAGTTAGGGTTAGGTTTAGTGTTAGGATTAGGGATAGGGTTAGGGTTGGGGTTAGGGTTAGGGTTAGGTTTAGTCTTAGGGTTAGGGTTAGGGTTAGGTAAACGGTAAGGTTTAGGGTTAGGGTTAGTGTTAGGGTTAGGGATAGGGTAAGGGTTAGGTTTAGGGTTAGGTTTAGGGTTAGGGTTAGGGTTAGCATTAGGGGTAGGGTTCGGGTTAGGATGAGGGTTAGGGTTAGGTTTAGTTTTAGGGTTAGGATTAGCATTAGGGTTAGGGTGAGTTTTAGGCTTAGGGTTAGGGTTAGCGTTATGGTTAGGGTTAGGGTTAGGGTTAGGTTTAGTTTTAGGGTTAGGGTTAGCGTTAGGGTTAGGGTTAGTTTTAGGGTTAGGGTTAGGGTTAGCGTTAGGGTCAGGGTTAGCGTTAGGGTTAGGGTTAGGTTTAGGGTTAGCGTTACTGTTAGGTTTAGGGTTAGTGTTGGGGTTAGGGAAACGGTAAGGGTTAGGGTTAGGGTTAGGTTCAGCGTAAGGGTAAGGGTTAGGGTTACGGTTAGGGTTAGGGTTAGGGTTACGGTTAGGGTTAGGGTTAGGGAAACGGTAAGGGTTAGGGTTAGGAAAACGGTAAGGGTTAGGGTAAGTTTTAGGGTTAAGGTTAGGGTTAGGGTTAGGGTTAGGGTTAGGTTTAGGGTTAGCGTTAGGGTTAGGGTTCGGGAAACGGTGAGTGTTAGGGTTGGGCTTAGGGTTAGGGTGAGGGTTAGGGTTAAGGTTAGGGTTAGGGTTAGGGTTAGGGTTAGGTTTAGGGTTAGGGTTAGGGTTAGGGTTCGGGAAACGGTAAGGGTTAGCGTTAGGGTTAGGGTTAGGGTGAGGGTTAGGGTTAGGGTTAGGGTTAGATTTAGTGTTAGGATTAGGGTTAGGGTTAGGGTTAGGGAAACGGTAAGGGTTAGGGTTAGGGTTAAGGTTATGGTTAGGTTTAGGATTAGGGTTAGAGTTAGGGTTAGTGTTAGAGTTAGGGTTAGGGTTAGGGTTAGGGTTAGGTTTAGGGTAAAGGTTAGGGTTAGGGAAATGGTAAGGGTTAGGGTTAGGGTTAGGGTTAGGGTGAGAGTTAGGGTTAGGGTTAGGGTTAGGGTTAGGTTTGGTGTTAGGATTAGGGTTAGGGAAACGGTAAGGGTTAGGGTTAGGGTTAGGGTTAAGGTTAGCATAAGGGTAAGGGTTAGGGTTAGGGTTAGTGTTAGCGTTAGGGTTAGGGTTAGGGTTAGGGTTAGCGTTAGGTTTAGGGTTAAGATTAGGGTTAGGGAAACGGTAAGGGTTAGCGTTAGGGTTAGGGTTAGGAAAACGGTAAGGGTTAGGGTTAGGTTTAGGTTTAGGGTTAGGGTTAGTTTTAGCGTTAGGGTTAGGGTTAGTGTTAGGGTTAAGTTTAGGGTTAGGGTTAGTGTTAGGGTTAGGGAAATGGTAAGGGTTAGGGTTAGGGTTAGGGTTAGGGTTAGGTTTATGGTTAGTTTTAGGATTAGGGTTAGGGTTAGGGTTAGGTTTATTGTTAGGGTTAGGGTTAGGGTTAGGGAAACGTTAAGGGTTCGGGTTAGGGTTAGGTTTAGGGTTAGGTTTAGGGTTAGGTTTATGGTTAGGTTTAGTATTAGGGTTAGGGAAACGGTAAGGGTAAGGTTTAGGGTTAGGGAAACGGTAAGGGTTCGGGTTCGGGTTAGGGTTAGGGAAACGGTAAGGGTGAGGGTTAGGTTTAGTGTTGGGGTTAGGGTTAGGGTAAGGGTAAGTGTGAGGGTTACAGTTAGGGTTAGGGTTAGGTTTACAATTAGGGTTAGGGAAATGTTCAGGGTTATGGTTAGGGTTAGGGTAAGAGTTAGGGAAACGGTAAGGGTTAGGGTTAGGGAAACGGTAAGGTTTAGGATTAGGGTTAGGGTTAGGTTTAGGGTTAGGGTTAGGGTTTGGGTAAGGGTTAGGGTTAGGGTTAGGGTTAGGGTTAGGTTTAGGGTTAGGGTTAGGGTTAGGGTTAGGTTTAGTCTTAGGGTTAGGGTTAGGGTTAGGGTTAGGTAAACCGTAAGGTTTAGGGTTAGGGTTAGTGTTAGGGTTTGGGTAACGGTTAGGGTTAGGTTTAGGGTTAGGGAAGCGGTAAGTATTAGGGTTAGGGAAACGGTAAGGGTTAGGGTTAGAGTTAGGGTTAGGTTTAGTGTTAGGGTTAGGGATAGGGTTACGGTTAGGGTTAGGGTTAGGTTTAGTCTTAGGGTTAGGGTTAGGGTTAGGGTTAGGGAAACAGAAAGGGTTAGGTTTAGGGTTAGGGTGAGGGTTAGGGTTAGGTTTAGGGTTAGGGTTAGGGTTAGGTTTAGTGTTAGGGTTAGGGTTAGGGTTAGGGTTAGCATTAGGGTTAGGGTTCGGGTTAGGGTCAGGGTTAGGGTTAGGTTTAGTTTCAGGGTTAGGGTTGGCGTTAGGGTTAGGGTTAGTTTTAGGCTTAGAGTTAGGGTTAGGGTTAGGTTTAGTTTTAGGGTTAGGGTTAGCGTAAGGTTTAGGGTTAGTTTTAGGGTTAGGGTTAGGGTTAGGTTTAGTTTTTGGGTTTGCGTTAGGGTTAGGGTTAGGGTTAGCGTTAGGGTTAGGATTAGCGTTAGGGTTAGGTTTAGGGTTTGTGTTGGGTTTATGGTTAGGGAAACGGTAAGGGTTAGGGTTAGGGTTAGGGTTAGGATAAGGGTTAGGTTAGTGGTAGGAAAACGGTAAGGGTTAGGGTTAGGTTTAGGGTTAAGGTTAGGGTTAGGGTTAGGGTTAGGGTTAGGTTTAGTGTAAGGGTTAGGGTTAGGGTTAGGGTTAGGGTTAGGGAAACGGTAAGGGTTAGGGTTAGGGTTAGGGTTAGGGTGAGGGTTAGGGTTAGGGTTAGGGTTAGGGTTAGGTTTGGTGTTAGGGTTAGGGTTAGGGTTAGGGTTAGGGAAACGGTAAGGGTTAGGGTTAGGGTTAGAGTTAGGGAAACGGAAAGGGTTAGGGTTAGGGTTAGGGTTAGGGAAACGGTAAGGGTTCGTGTTAGGGTTAGGGTTAGGAAACGGTAAGGGTGAGTGTTAGGGTTAGGGTTGGGGTTAGGGTTAGGGTAAGGGTAAGGGTGAGGGTTACGATTAGGATTAGGGTTAGTTTTAGGATTAGGGTTAGGGAAACCGTAATGGTGATGGTTAGGGTTAGGGTTAGGGTTAGGTTTAGGTTTAGTTTTAGGGTTCGGGTTAGCGTTAGGGTCAGGGTTAGGTTTAGGGATAGGGTTAGGGTTAGGGTTAGCGTTAGTGTTGGGGTTAGGGAAACGGTAAGGGTTAAGGTTAGGGTTAGGGTTAGGGTTAGCGTAAGGCTAAGGGTTAGGGTTAGGGTTAGGGTTAGAGTTAGAGTTAGGGAAACGGTAAGGGTTAGGGTTAGGGAAACGGTAAGGGTTAGGGTTAGGGTTAGGGTTAGGTTTAGGGTTAGGGTTAGGGTTAGGGTTTGGGTAAGGGTTAGGGTTAGGGTTAGGGTTAGGGAAATGGTAAGGGTTAGGGTTAGGGAAAAGGTAAGGGTTAGGGTTAGAGTTAGGGTTAGGTTTAGTGTTAGGGTTAGGAATAGGGTTAGGTTTAGGGTTAGGGTTAGGTTTAGTCTTAGGGTTAGGGATAGGGTTAGAGTTAGGGTTAGGTAAACGGTAAGGTTTAGGGTTAGGGTTAGTGTTAGGGTTACGGATAGGGTAAGGGTTAGGTTTAGGGTTAGGTTTAGGGTTAGCTTTAGGGTTAGGGTTCGGGTTAGGGTCAGCGTTAGGTTTAGGTTTAGTTTGAGGGTTAGGGTTAGCGTTAGGGTTAGGGTTAGTTTTAGGGTTAGGGTTAGGGTTAGCGTTAGGGTTAGGGTTAGGGTTAGGGTTAGGGAAACGTTAAGGGTTAAGGTGAGGGTTAGGGTTAGGAAAACGGTAAGGGTTAGGGTGAGGGTTAGGGTTAGGTAAATGGAAAGGGTTAGGGTTAGGGTTAGGGTGAGGGTTAGGGTTAGGGTTAGGATTAGGGTTAGTTTAGTGTTAGGGTTAGGGTTATGGTTAGGGAAATGGTAAGGGTTAGGTTTAGGGTTAGGGTTAGGGTTATGGTTAGGTTTAGGGTTAGCGTTAGGGAAACGGTAAGGGTTAGATTTAGGGTTAGGGTTAGGGTTAGGGTTAGGGAAACGGTAAGGGTTAGGGTTAGGGTTAGAGTTAGGGAAACGGAAAGGGTTAGGGTTAGGGTTAGGGTTAGGGAAACGGTAAGGGTTCGTGTTAGGGTTCGGGTTAGGAAACGGTAAGGGTGAGTGTTAGGATTAGGGTTGGGGTTAGGGTTAGGGTAAGGGTAAGGGTGAGGGTTACGATTAGGATTAGGGTTAGGTTTAGGATTAGGGTTAGGGAAACCGTAATGGTTAGGGTTAGGGTTAGGGTTAGGGTTAGGTTTAGGTTTAGTTTTAGGGTTAGGGTTAGCGTTAGGGTTAGGGTTAGGTTTAGGGTTAGGGTTAGGGTTAGCGTTAGGGTTAGGGTTAGCGTTAGTGTTGGGGTTAGGGAAACGGTAAGGGTTAAGGTTAGGGTTAGGGTTAGGGTTAGCGTAAGGGTAAGGGTTAGGGTTAGGGTTAGGGTGATTGTTAGGGTTATGGTTAGGGTGAGGGTAAGGTTTAGGGTTAGAGTTAGGGTTAGGTTTAGTCTTAGGGTTAGGGTTAGGGTTAGGGTTAGGTAAACGGTAAGGTTTAGGGTCAGGGTTAGTGTTAGGGTTAGGGATAGGGTAAGGGTTAGGTTTAGGGTTAGGTTTAGGTTTATGGTTAGGGTTAGGATTAGCATTAGGGTTAGGGTTCGGGTTAGGGTCAGGGTTAGGGTTAAGTTTAGTTTTAGGGTTAGGGTTAGCGTTAGAGTTAGGGTGAGTTTTAGGGTTAGGGTTAGGGTTAGCGTTATGGTTAGTTTTAGGGATAGGGTTAGGTTTAGTTTTAGTGTTAGGGTTAGCGTTAGGGTTAGGGTTAGTTTTAGGGTTAGGGTTAGGGTTAGCGTTAGGGTCAGGGTTAGCGTTAGGGTTAGGGTTAGGGTTAGGGTTAGCGTTAGGGTTAGGGTTAGCGTTAGGGTTAGGTTTAGGGTTAGTGTTGGGGTTAGGGAAACGGTAAGGGTGAGGGTTAGGTTTAGTGTTGGGGTTAGGGTTAGGGTAAGGGTAAGTGTGAGGGTTACGGTTAGGGTTAGGGTTAGGTTTACAATTAGGGTTAGGGAAACGGTCAGGGTTATGGTTAGGGTTAGGGTTAGGGTTAGGGAAACGGTAAGGGTTAGGGTTAGGGAAACGGTAAGGGTTAGGATTAGGGTTAGGGTTAGGTTTAGGGTTAGGGTTAGGGTTTGGGTAAGGGTTAGTGTTAGGGTTAGGGTTAGGTAAACGGTAAGGTTTAGGGTTAGGGTTAGGGTTAGGGTTAGGGATAGAGTAAGGGTAAGGGTTAGGGTTAGGGTTAGTGTTAGAATTAGGGTTAGGGTTAGGGTTAGGGTTAGGGAAATGGTAAGGGTTAAGGTTAGGGTTAAGGTTAGGGTTAGCGTAAGGGTAAGGGTTAGGGTTAGGGTTAGGGGAGTGTTAGGGTTATGGTTAGGGTTAGGGTAAGGTTTAGGGTTAGGGTTAGGGTTAGGGTTAGGGGTAGGGTTAGGGTTATGGTTAGGTTTAGGGGTAGGGTTAGGGTTAGGGTTAGGGGTAAGGTTAGAGTTAGGGGTAGGTTTAGGTTTAGGGTTAGGGTTAGGGCTAGGGTTAGGGTTAGGGTTAGGGTTTGGGTAAGGGTTAGGTTTAGGTTTAGGTTTAGGGAAATGGTAAAGGTTAGGGTTAGGGTTAGGGTTAGGGTTAGGGTTAGGGTTAGTGTTAGGGTTAGGGATAGGGTAAGGGTTAGGTTTAGGGTTAGGTTTAGGTTTAGGGTTAGGGTTAGGGTTAGGGAAACAGTAACTGTTAGGGTTAAGGTTAGGGTTAGGAAAACGGTAAGCGTTAGGGTTAGGTTTAGGGTTAGGGTTAGGGTTAGGGTTAGCGTTAGGGTTAGGGTTAGGGTTAGGGTTAGGGTTAGGTTTAGGGTAAGGGTTAGGGTTAGGGTTAGGGTTAGGGAAACAGTAAGGGTTAGGGTTAGGGATAGGGTTAGAGTTAGGGAAACGGTAAGGGTTAGGGTTAGGGTTAGGGTTAGGGTTAGTGAAACAGAAAGGGTTAGGGTTAGGGTTAGGGTGAGGGTTAGGGTTAGGGTTAGGGTTAGGTTTAGTGTTAGGGTTAGGGTTAGGGTAGGGAAATGGTAAGGGTTAGGTTTAGGTTTAGGGTTAGGGTTATGGTTAGGTTTAGGGTAAGCGTTAGGGAAACGGTAAGGGTTAGATTTAGGGTTAGGGTTAGGGTTAAGGTTAGGGAAACGGTAAGGGTTAGGGTTAGGGTTAGAGTTAGGGAAACGGAAAGGGTTAGGTTAGGGTTAGGGTTAGGGAAACGGTAAGGGTTCGTGTTAGGGTTAGGGTTAGGAAACAGTAAGGGTGAGTGTTAGGGTTAGGGTTGGGGTTAGGGTTAGGGTAAGGGTAAGGGTGAGGGTTACGATTAGGATTAGGGTTAGGTTTAGGATTAGGGTTAGGGAAACCGTAATGGTTAGGGTTAGGGTTAGGGTTACGGTTAGGTTTAGGGTTACGGTTAGGGTTAGGGTTCGGGAAACGGTAAGGGTTAGGGTTGGGGTTAGGGTTATGGTTAGGGTTAGGGTTAGGTTTAGTGTTAGGGTTAGGTTTAGTGTTAGGGTTAGGGTTAGGGTTAGGGTTACGGAAACGGTAAGGGTTAGGGTTAGGGTTAAGGTTATGGTTAGGTTTAGGATTAGGGTTAGGGTTAGGGTTAGTGTTAGCGTTAGGGTCAGGGTTAGGGTTAGGGTTAGGTTTAGGGTTAAGTTCAGGGTTAGGGAAACGGTAAGGGTTAGGGTTAGGGTTAGGATTAGGGTGAGAGTTACGGTTAGGGTTAGGGTTAGGGTTAGGTTTGGTGTTAGGGTTAGGGTTAGGGTTAGGGTTAGGGAAACGGTAAGGGTCAGGGTTAGGGTTAGGGTTAGCGTTAGGTTTAGGGTTAAGATTAGGGTTAGGGAAACGGTAAGGGTTAGGGTTAGGTTTAGGGTTAGGAAAACGGTAAGGGATAGGGTTAGGTTTAGGTTTAGGGTTAGGGTTAGTTTTAGCGTTAGGGTTAGGGTTAGGGTTAGGGTTAAGTTTAGGGTTAGGGTTAATGTTAGGGTTAGGGAAATGGTAAGGGTTAGGGTTAGGGTTAGGGTTAGGGTTAGGGTTAGGTTTATGGTTAGGGTTAGGTAAACGGTAAGGTTTAGGGTTAGGGTTATGGTTAGGGATAGCGTAAGGGTAAGGGTTAGGGTTAGGGTTAGTGTTAGAATTAGGGTTAGGGTTAGGGTTAGGGTTAGGGGAATGGTAAGGGTTAAGGTTAGGGTTACGGTTAGGGTTAGCGTAAGGGTAAGGGTTAGGGTTAGGGTTAGGGTGAGCATTAGGGTTATGGTTAGGGTTAGGGTAAGGTTTAGGGTTAGGGTTATGGTTAGGGAAACGGTAAGGGTTAGGGTTAGGGTTAGGGTTAGTGTCAGGAAAACGGTAAGGGTTAGGGTTAGGTTTAGGGTTAGGGTTAGGGTTAGGGTTCGGGAAACGGTAAGGGTTAGGGTTAGGGTGAGGGTGAGGGTTTGGGTTCGGGTTAGGGTTAGCTTTAGTGTTAGGGTTAGGTTAGGGTTAGGGAAATGGTAAGGGTTAGAGTTAGGGTTAGGGTTAGGGTTATGGTTAGGTTTAGGGTTAGCATTAGGGAAACGGTAAGGCTTAGGTTTAGGGTTAGGTTTAGTGTTAGGGTTAGGGAAACGGTAAGGGTTAGGTTTAGTGTTAGTGTTGGGGTTAGGGAAATGGTAAGGGTTAGGGTTAGGGTTAGGGTTAGGGTTAGCGTAAGGGTCAGGGTTAGGGTTAGGGTTACGGTTAGGGTTAGCGTTAGGGTTAGGGTTAGGGAAACGGTAAGGGTTAGGGTTAAGGTTAGGGTTAGGAAAACGGTAAGCGTTAGGGTTAGGTTTAGGGTTAGGGTTAGTGTTATGGTTAGCGTTAGGGTTAGGGTTAGGGTTAGGGTTAGGGTTAGGGTAAGGGTTAGGGATAGGGTTAGGGTTAGGGAAACGGTAAGGGTTATGGTTAGGGTTAGGGTTAGGGAAACGGTAAGGGTTGGGGTTAGGGTTAGGGTTAGGGAAACGGAAAGGGTTAGGGTTAGGTTTAGGGTGAGGGTTAGGGTTAGGGTTAGGGTTAGGTTTAGGTTTAGTGTTAGGGTTAGGGTTAGGGTTAGGGAAATGGTAAGGGTTAGGGTTAGGGTTAGGGTTAGGGTTATGGTTAGGTTTAGGGTTAGCGTTAGGGAAACGGTAAGGGTTAGGTTTAGTGTTAGTGTTGGGGTTAGGGAAACGGTAAGGGTTAGGGTTAGGGTTAGGGTTAGCGTAAGGTTCAGGGTTAGGGTTAGGGTTAGCGTTAGGGTTAGGTTTAGGGTTAGGGTTCGGTTTAGGGTTAGGGTTAGGGTTAGGGAAACAGTAAGGGTTAGGGTTAAGGTTAGAGGTAGGAAAATGGTAAGCGTTAGGGTTAGGGTTAGGGTTAGGGTTAGCGTTAGGGTTAGGGTTAGGGTTAGGGTTAGGGTTAGGTTTAGGGTAAGGGTTAGCGTTAGGGTTAGGTTTAGGGTTAGGGTTAGGGTTAGGGAAACAGTAAGGGTTAGGGTTAAGGTCAGGGTTAGGAAAACGGTAAGCGTTAGGGTTAGGTTTAGGGTTAGGGTCAGGTTTAGGGTAAGGGTTAGGGTTAGGGTTAGGTTTAGGGTTAGGGTTAGGGTTAGGGAAACAGTAAGGGTTAGGGTTAAGGTTAGTGTTAGGGAAACGGTAAGGGTTCGGGTTCGGGTTAGGGTTAGGGAAACGGTAAGGGTGAGGTTTAGGTTTAGTGTTGGGGTTAGGGTTAGGGTAAGGGTAAGTGTGAGGGTTACGGTTAGGGTTAGGGTTAGGTTTAGAATTAGGGTTAGGGAAACGGTCAGGGTTATGGTTAGGGGTAGGGTTAGAGTTAGGGAAACGGTAAGGGTTAGGTTAGGGTTAGGGTTAGGGTTAGCGTAAGGGTAAGGGTTAGGATTAGGGTTAGGGTGAGCGTTAGGGTTATGGTTAGGGTTAGGGTAAGGTTTAGGGTTAGGGTTAGGGTTACGGAAACGGTACAGGTTAGGGTTAGGGTTAGGGTTAGGGTTAGGGAAACGGAAAGGGTTAGGTTTAGGGTTAGGATTAGGGTGAGGGTTAGGGTTAGGGTTTGGGTTAGGGTTACGTTTAGTGTTAGGGTTAGGGTTAGGGAAATGGTAAGGGTTAGGGTTAGGGTTAGGGTTAGCGTTATGGTTAGGTTTAGGGTTAGCGTTAGGGAAACGGTAAGGCTTAGGTTTAGTGTTAGGGTTAGGGTTAGGGTTAAGGAAATGGTAAGGGTTAGGGTTATGGTTAGGTTTAGGGTAAGGTTTAGGTTTAGTGTTAGGGTTAGGGAAACGGTAAGGGTTAGGATTATGGTTATGGTTAGGGTTAGGGTTAGAGTTAGGTTTAGCGTTAGGGTTAGGGTTAGGGTTATTGTTAGGGAAACGGTAATTGTTAGGGTTAGGGAAACGGTAAGGGTTAGGGTTAAGTTTAGGGTTAGGAAAACGGTAAGCGTTAGGGTTAGGTTTAGGGTTAGGGTTAGGGTTAGGTTTAGGGTAAAGGTTAGGGTTAGGGTTAGGGAAACGGTAAGGGTTAGGGTTAGGGTTAGGATTAGGGTTAGGGAAACAGTATGGGTTAGGGTTAGGGTTAGGGTTAGGGAAACGGAAAGGGTTAGGGTTAGGTTTAGGGTTAGGGTTAGGATTAGGGTTAGGGTTAGGTTTAGTGTTAGGGTTAGGGTTAGGGTTAGGGAAATGGTAAGGGTTAAAGTTAGGGTTAGGGTTAGGGTTATGGTTAGGTTTAGGTTAGCGTTAGGGAAACGGTAAGGGTTAGATTTAGGGTTAGGGTTAGGGTTAGGGTTAGGGAGAAGGTAAGGGTTTGGGTTAGGGTTAGAGTTAGGGAAACGGAAAGGGTTAGTTAGGGTTAGGGTTAGGGAAACTGTAAGGGTTCGTGTTAGGGTTAGGGTTAGGAAACGGTAAGGGTGAGTGTTAGGGTTAGGGTTGGGGTTAGGGTTAGGGTAAGGGTAAGGGTGAGGGTTACGATTAGGATTAGGGTTAGGTTTAGGATTAGGGTTAGGGAAACGGTAATGGTTAGGGTTAGGCTTAGGGTTAGGGTTAGGTTTAGGTTTAGCTTTAGGGTTAGGGTTAGCGTTAGAGTTAGGGTTAGATTTAGGGTTAGGGTTAGGGTTAGCGTTAGGGTTAGGGTTAGCGTTAGTGTTGGGGTTAGGGTTAGGGTTAGGGTTAGGGTTAGGGTTAGGGTTAGGGTGATTGTTAGGGTTATGGTTAGGGTTAGGGTTAGGGTTTGGGTTAGGGTTAGGGTTAGGGTTAGCGTAAGGGTAAGGTTTAGGGTTAGGGTTAGGGTGATTGTTAGGGTTATGGTTAGGGTTAGGGTAAGGTTTAGGGTTAGGGTTAGGGTTAGGGTTAGAGTTAGGGAAACGATAAGGTTTAGGTTAGGGAAATTGTAAGGGTTAGGG